>CAJVQA010002966.1:0-20600 GCA_910591915.1 Cetraspora pellucida
ATTGTTATGCAAATTGATAACAAATGCAAGATTAGGAGCAGAATGGAAAGAAACAAATGCAATCAAAAAGTTAGAACCGAAAACAGAAGTCATGATCTATGACTGGACACAATTTTGGAAAAGATTAAAGACGACTAAAGAAATGCATTGCACAACAAAAAGAATTAGTACAAGAAGATGTGCATTTATAAAGTGTATGATAGATAAACTTCCAACTCTAGAAGAACTTAATAAAAGATGACCAGATGTATATACAACAACAGAGTGCCAAGTATGTCAAGATAAAGTTAAAGAAACACAGTCACATCTAGCATTATGCAAAAAACAGCAGAGCCTGTGGAAATGAATCTAAAAAGTAACTATCGCAACAGTCTGGAAAGGGTTGAAGAAAAAAGAAAAAATTCATATCCTATCACAGATACTATATACAGCACTCTTTGAAGAAACTGAAGCAGAAGAGATAAAGATGAGAGAAGCATTAATCAAAGGTTTAATCCCAAAAAAGACACCAAACAGTCTAACACAGCTCCTAAATACAAAGGCAAAACAAAAGTTTGTAGAAACAGTAGCAAAGACAATATGGGACACATTTTATAAACAAGTCTGAAGGATATGATGCAAAAAAATCAATAAATGAGAGAAGAAAAAAGGCATAACAACCAAAATAAAGAAAAAAGAAGTTAGAAAGAAAAATTCAAAAAAGAAAAGAAAGGCAAATCAGCGAAAGATTGAAGAAGAAAAGAAGCAAGCAAAAGAGGAAAAAGATAGAATTAATAAAGAAACTAGGAAGACAATGTTGGGACTTGTCATGAAAGAGAGAAGACCCTTTTATTATGGACTTTGAGTAGTTAGACAAGTAGCCTACTTCTGTTAGAAGTAGTGTGGCAGGTTGCACTTAGATACTCTATAGGTGACCGGGTGATGCTAGACTTAGTTGTTAGAAAAATCTATATAATTGCGAAAATAATTTCAAGATACTTAATAAAGTATTAGCGTAACTGCTTAAGGTTAAAAAAAAAAAAAAAATTGCATACTGGCTAAATATCTTACAGTTGCTAAACACAAATCTTATCTTGCTAGATTAATTTCTAATAGTACAATGTTTTATTCTTATTTATACAATATATATAATATTTGGGATATATAATTACAACATCATATCATTACTTTTCTTCAATAAATTAATAATTTCTATTTATTAGACGTTTCTATATATATTAGATTACAACAGCTTCAAAACAATCTTTGATCTATTATAAACATTTTTGAATATCCTTAACCTAATATTAATAAACAAAATAAATATATTTTTAATTTTAAAATTATTTAACTATTCCTACAAATTGCTGTCTTTATTAGAGCTAATAGTAATATATTATGACCAAACATTGTTTATTACTAGCTTTAACCTTTTGAACTTATTCTCTAATACTACTTCAAATATACAATTTTTAAAAAACAACTTAGACAACTAAACCTATTTTATCTTAAATAACTTTGTACCTCTAACAATACTATACTTCTTGAATGACTATATCTATCACTAAGAATTCTTCATTTGCCTAAAGGCAGAAAACTGATTTGGTTTACTGAACTCAAAAAGATTATTATAAAAAATCATTATCATTATTTTCTTAAACTTCAATACTAACAGCAAGAAACTAACCTCTTTGTATATAATATATATAATATTTTCAAAAAACATAAATCATAGTTGATTATTTTTAATAATAAGAAAATTATTATAAGCAAAATTCATAAACATCTTACAGATTCTAACTAAATATCAATCATATACTGGCAAACAGATATTAATATAAACAGTACTGATTACTATTTACTTTAACAGATTAATATTGTTTCTTGTCCAAGCTGTTAACTTAATTCACAATAAATAACCACATTATATACTATTAATACTTCATCTATTATATTTGCCTAATTTTTTAGTAGAATTATTTAAATTCAGTTAAAATAAATGCAAACTATCTAGACCTTCTCAGCTTTGTTGCAATTAAATAGCTTTGCCAAATTCTTTACTACTACTATTGCCTTCTATTTTTATTTCTAACTTCATCTCATCTGCAATTTTTAAAGCAAATAAAGCAACTAACAAACTTAATCAAATATTTTTTAATAACTTACTATATAACTCATTTAATTTCTATACTGATGGTTTAGTAATTGGTATAAGTACAAATAACTGTACTATAGGTATTAGCTAGATCAAAGTAGATCTTAATGTTCAAGTTATTCACAAATTCACTGCCAAAGTTTACCTCTGGTTATCCTTTTACAAGGCTGAACTCTTTTCTATTTTGTCTGCTATTTCAACTACTTTTTGAAATTCTATAATTATCATTTATACAAACTTCTAATTCATAATAACAAAATTTATCTAACTTAATCAGTTATCTCTAAATTTTAATAAACTTTTTAAATTTAATTTCTGACCATTATGGTATACCTTACTAAATATTATCAAATTATACAAATTAAATATTATTTTTATAAAGTTTAAACCTATTTAAATAATACTCTTAACAATCTAGCAGACTCACTTGCTAAGCAATATACAAATAAACTTCTATTACATTTTAACTATATAAATATTCACAATTCATATTATTTATTATTTTTTAAAACAGAAAATTTTTCTGTTAAACTTTCTATCAGATACTTTGTTAAAAGTATCTGTAAAGCTTACAATCTTGCACTATAGTTATTGCAAATCAAATAATAAATAAACTCTATTAGCCCATCATATTGACTAAAATTCAACTTGGCTATATTTTAATTATAATTAAAAATCTACCTACAACCTTATTAATTTAAACTTAACTAACCTAAATTATTTAAAATTAAAAATTTCTTAATAAACTACCTACTTAATACCTCTACTATAAAATCTATTCCTTAACCTTTCATGATGCTAATTGCTTTTACTGTCATTCAATTATGCTATTATTATATTAGTGCACTTATGCCAACTCTTTTTTGCTTAATAGCATTATTCCTATTGCAATAACAATTTAGACTTTTCTAACAATAAAATTAAAAAATTTATTTAAAAAATTAATGACCATTCAGCTTTCAAAGAAACACCTCTTTATCCATCCTTACATTACCTAAAAATTACTCTTAAAGGTCTTATTCTCTTGTTTCTAATTAAAACTATTTAGAACTTAGAAGTTCTATACAAACTAGCATCAACAATTATGATTAATATTCTGCTTGAAATTAACAAACAAATATATAAACAATTATAAAAACTCTACTGTATTAATTTTTCAAATTAGAAAAAACAACAACAAATAACATATACACATATCAATCAACAAACTTTATTTTTCTATAATAGAAATAAAATACATACTTATTATAATTTTATATATTCTTGTTTCTGTAATTAATCTGACCAACTCTATTTACATACTAAAACCTGTTCATTTGTTAAACAGGCCTTAAAAAAATTAGTGCTTGAGCTACTCTGTAGGTTAAGTATCATATAACTTCTAAGTTTATTTTAACTATAGTATAGGATTATAAAAGACATTTAATCTATACATATAAACACCAAATTTTAATGCTTATATAATCAATTCTAATTGGCTAATTTTTGTAAAATTAATTTTGATTAGTTAAAAATATATATATATATATTTTTTTTTATATTAAACACCAATTTTTTAAACTTATATAAACTTTAATTCTTTATAATTTTTTTAAAACAAAGAATAACAATCTCTAATACAATCAACTCTCTCTGATAATTATTTTGACACAAAATCAATAAGAAAGAAAAACAGAATTTTCTCACAAATACCAATAAGAAGCCATCTAAACAGCACTAAGATAAAAGAAGCAGAAACAAAAAATACACTAAATAAGCTTAGAAACCAGAATAGACACAGTAATATTAGAGCAGTTATAAGATGAAAGCAAAATTTTTAGAAAAATTTTAGCATTAAAATAACAATTGTGAGAATCACTATCTGACTCTAAAAGTAGATCTGTTATATTGCACAAAAGTCATATAAAATATCAAATAACAACAAACATGTACAAGTGGCTATATACAAATAGATGAACCAATATATAGCAATAAAATAGAAGAATATTCTAGAAAAAAATAGATATAGTAATGAATAAAAGTTTGCTCAAAAAGTAAAGAGGAAATATAAAAGCAATCTGTATAAGAAGAACATATTATGCATTGAGCAATGTATATAATAAGCATTTTTTTAATGAAGTTAGCAAAACATATATAGTGCCAGATAGAGAGAATAGGATTGTAGCAACACTTACTAGGCAAAATACAAATGAGGTAGTTTTTCTACAAATAGCAAGAAAGATAATAAAAAAAGCAGAAAAAGAACAGTTAGATAAAAAATTAGATTTAGTAAAGCAAACACAAGAGGTAACAATAAGAAAAAGAAAAGAAATACAATAGCAGATAGTAATTAGAAAGAAACAAGAAAATCTGCATGAAGCAACACAAGGAAAAAATATAGCTAGTAAGAAGCTAAATAGCAAAGAAACACAAGAAGATGCCACAACTATCCAAAAAAAAGAGAGATGCTGAGGTAAATTTTGTTATTAGTAGACAAACAGAAATATAGACACCCATCCAAAAAAAGAAAGTCAAAGAACAGCTAGAAGAACAAGAACAAAGAATAACAAAGGTAGCCATAAATGTAATGCAAGATGTAATTGAAGAAGAAACAACAGAACAAAAAAGAAATCTGAAAATTAAAAAAGAAATTAACATAGTCGGAATACTACTCGAAGACAGTATATAAGCACCAAATAGAAGAAATTGTAATCGAAATAATAGCTTATCTGCCAATATACTTAGCATACAATATGCCAAGTACAACATAAGAGAAATATATAAAATTCATCAGATGGTTACTAAAAGACAATGAACATGTTAAAGAAATTAAAGAAGTCTTTAAAAGAGGTAACTTGTGAATTAAAATAGACCTTGACTGTGAATATGGCAAGAATAAAGCAATACAAAGAATCAGCAGAAAGGAAAGTGATTGGTACAAATTAATACCAGAAGAAAGAGAAGACAAAAAAGAAAAACAAAAAGTACACAATGAAAAACATTACAAAAAAAAAACAATATAATAAAAACCAAAAGAAAATATACAACAAAGAAGATAACAAAACCAAAGCAAATATATATTACAATAAAATTGATAAAAAGTTTGAAGGTAGTGAATACTTAACAATATGGAACTTGCTATTAAATATTAACAAAAATAAGCTAAAATATATCTGTAGAAGATTTAATAATACCCAAATAGTAAGAATTAAAAGATCAAAGTACAAAGCTCTAGCAATAGTGCAACTAGAAGAAACCAGAAAGGTAAACATCCCTTTGATTATACCAGTTAATAATAATAAACTAGTATGAGTAACTAGAAAAGAAGAGAACTACAAAGCAAAAGAAAACCAAAGAAAATATACAGCAAAGTTGACAGACTTACTCAGAAGTGCCTCAAAAGTCCTACTACTATGATGTCTAAGAAGCAAAGAAGAAAGTCAGTTCACATCTCACCAAACAGAAATGGAAACCAAAAAAGAACAACAATAATAATGTTTGCAATAAAAAAAAAATGAATGCAGCTTAAACAAAACTGATTTTGTACAACAACTTTTAAGTATACTGAATAAATAAAGAAAGAAGAATAACAGAAAGAAGAGAAAGTCTTAAAGAAGAAAAAGAAAGAAGCTAGGACAAATGCAGCCAATCCTTTATTAGAAAAGAGGATATAAACAACAAAGAAAGACAAAGAAACAAAACTTTCATAAATAAAAATAGAATTAAAAATAACTCAAGTTAGGGATTTAATCTATTAAAAGAAAGAAGCAACACTCAGAATTAACATAGGTTAAACCAAGTAAAAGATACAAATATAAGGAAAAGGAAGAAAAAAGACACAAAAAGTAGAGCAAAAGATCTCAAAACACAAAAACAAAATCAAGAGTTACATATAGAAAAAATCTTAGAACAAATTTGAGAAAGATTAGAAAACTAGAAGAGGCAAGAGACATAGCTAGAGAGAACCTAGCAAATTGCTTCTAAAGGCATCTTAGTTAAAATCACAAATATGAATAAGGAGATCAAAAACTTTCTACACAAAAAGAGAAGTGCTTTCAAAGAAAAATATAAAAAAGAATCTCCTAATTCAAAAAAAAAAAAAAAAAGCAAAGCAAAGAAAAAGTAAAAAACATGGAAACAAGATACAAGCAATTAAAAAAAAAATGAAAGAAGAGTGAAAAGAAATAAAATTAGTCTGGCACAATGCTAATGGACTCAAAACCAGAGACTGGAAATTAGAAAATTTGCTAGGCTGGACAGAAGAAGAAGAAGTAGCAATCTTAAGAATAACAGAAACAAACATTACAGAAAAAGAAGAGAAAATATTGCTGCTACAATTTTAATACAAAATTTAAAGGCTACTGGGTTAGTGCAGTATCAGACAAAAAAAAAAATTTAGGTATTAAAATTCTAATAAATGAAACCTGGAAAAAACATATTAGAGCAGTCAAGAGATTTAATGAATATATGATAGAAGTAAGGCTATATTTCAAATAACTAGAACTAGTAGTAATTGGAATGTATATTTTACTGAATAATAAATTAATCAGTAAGAGAATTCAGCAGAAAATAGTAGAAGTAGTAACAAACAGAAGAAAAAACACAGAAGTAATCATACTTGGAGATTTTAATCACACAGATGACAACATATTGGATAGACAACATCTACAATTGACAAATTACAAGAAGCTGCCAATCTTTAAATAGCTTAAAAAACAGAAGTTTACAGACTTATATAGAATCTTGCATCTAACAAAGAAAGCATACACATGGTTCAACCAAGAAGCAATAACAAGAATTGATTATATCTAATTATTAGAGTTAATTATAGTAGGCCTTCAAGAAGCCAATATAGAGGAAGCAGAAGGTATAACAAACAGTGATCATGAGATACTGACAACAGTTATATAGTTAGAACATATAATAGCAAACTATAGTAATGCAAAAGTTAAATGTAAAGAACAAATAAGAACAATATATTTGTATAAAGAAGCTAAACAATAAGATTGAAAAGAATATGTAAGAAAGCTCCAAGTTCAACTAGAGTGGAAAAAAGTGCTAAAGCAGCTAGAAAATAATAGAGCAAGCAGTAGCTTTAGTACAGAAGTAATAAACCTCATATGAAATACAATAAAAAAAGCTATAATAGAAGCAGCAAATAAACAAATTTCAAAAAAAAAGATATTTAATACAAGAACAAACAAAAAATAATATCAGAAAAAATCACAGCAATGCAGGCAAGCAATTAAACTACAACAAATAATCAAAAAGGCAAAACTAAGAAAAAACCAAGAGATAGAAAAAGAAAAAAAAGAAGAAATAAGCATAAAACTCAAAAACATAAACAAAGAAGTAGGAGCAAAGTTACCAAAGCTACACAAGCAATAGTCAGAAGCCTGAATAAATGATTTAAAAGGCTGGCAAAGAATTCTGAAAAACAAAAGAAGAGAAGAATAGGAATGAAACCAAAAAAAGCAGATAGAAGAAAATATAAATAAAAGATATGAAATAATTAAGACAAATAAAGAACAAATGATAGCTAGTTTATTAAACAAACTATACAAAAAAATAATCCTAGACAGATTTGTAGTTCAAGACGAAGAAGATGTCAGACTAACAACAGAACCTAAAGCAGTCTTAAGCAGTTTGGCAAACTATTTCAAAAATCAATTCAGAAAACAGAAAACCAAACTAAAAGAAATGTCTAAAGAATAAAAAGAAATATACAATTCAAAAGAATAGATTGATGAGTCTTGGTACAGTAAACTAGAAGAAAAGATATAAGAAGAAAAATAGAAAGACACAATAAGAGAACTCAAATTCAATATAGCTTTAGGAATATCAAGCATAAGCTATATACTAATTAAACAAACAGAAAAGAAATCACAAAAGACCTTCAGAGTTTTTGCAAATCTGGTTCTAAAAAAGGAGAATTACCAATAAAGTAAAAAATTGTGCAAGTCTACTTAATTTCAAAAGACAAAGACTGAAAGTATAACTTGAACAAAATTAGACCAATAGCACTAATTGAAACTTTTAAAAAGTTAGTTATGAAGGTGCTAACAAAAAGACTAGCCAAGATATTTACAGAAAGAGAAATATTTAAAGAACCAAACTATGCATATCTGTCTAGTAACTCAACAGAGCAACCAATATACATGCTAAATATAATAATGAAAGAAGTACAAGAGAAGAATAAAGAAATATGTTTACTTTTGCAAGACATAAAGAAGGCTTTTGACTCAGTTCCTCTGGAAAGCTTAGAGTGAGCACTAAAAAGAGTCAAGTTACCACAAAAAACAATAAAATATATTATCAATCTCTTTCATAAATACCAATTTAAAGTAATCATAGCTTATAGTTTAACAGAAAAAATAACAGCAGAAGATGAAATAGACTAGGGGAGATAATCTCTTTACTAATTTGGCAAATTTTTTACAATTCATTGCTAGAAAAGATTCAAGAAAATAAATTGCTAGGCTATGTAGTAGAGCAAAAAATATCAAAAAGTACAGTTATTAATTGTATTACAAAACATAAACAAGCAACAATTGCATATGCAAATAATACAATATAGATTGCAATTAGCAAAGAACAACTGTTGAAAATTCTCAAAATTGCAGAGAAGTTCTTCAAAACCAATAACATTGAAATAAATAGAGATAAATCAAAACTCATAGTAATGAATTCAAGACAGAGAAAGAAAAACAGAGAAATTATTTTTGGGCAGAGCAGAATAACAGAAAAGCTGAAAAACAAAATTGTAAAAGCATTAGAAATCTGGCTAAACAGTAAAATAAGAGAGTCACTAGTTTGCAAAAAAGCTAAAGAAATAGTTAGTCAAACAGTCAAAGATCTTAGATACAAAAAAATAACAATAAGCCAAATTGTATATATAAATAATATAGTAATAATCTCAAAGTTATGCTATCTTTTACAGTTAACAAAGATGTCAGAAAAGATGATTGATAAGATCTATCAATTGATAATCTGTTTGGCAAAACATAAATGCAACATGATAAAAACTACAAACAACTGTATAATGGAGTACAAAGATTTAGAAAACTGTAAATCGCTAAGTCAAGAGATAGTAACAAAGCAAATAAGTAGTTTATTCATAAGACTTAATAGAAAAGATAGTTTAGATGATCTAACAAGACTCAGAATAGCTCAAAAATACCAAAAAGCAGACCTGACAAAAGATAAGTAGGACACCAAAAAAAGACCAAAAGAATCAAAGTTCTGAAGACACAATCTAGCTTGCCAGACAATAGCCAAAGCAAGAAAAATAAGAATAAATATTAAAATAGAAAATTACTTATAGAAAGTATTTAAATATGAGATAAAAATAAAAGACTTAGTTGAAATCAAAACTTGGATAGCAAGCAGTTGTACAATAAACAAATGAGGTTTGTTTTATTTAAATCAGCTTATAAATGTAAAAATTGAAAACCTAATTACATGAAAACAGCTTAAAAGCTTCTAAGAGCTGTTATGCAAAGAAAAAAAAGCCAAATAGTTTAGTGAAATAGAAGGAAAAATGCTAATAACACAAATATGCAAAAAAATACATGATTATTTCAAAATTAGTAATTTTAATACCCAAGTACTAATAATTAACTAGATGATAATATCAGAAGACAGAAAAAAGAAAAAGTGGATTGTATATGGACCAAAACACAACTGGCATCTCAGCAAGGTACTAAAGAAGAAAAGGAAAAAAGTCTTAATAGAGTATTGGTTACTGCAAGAAATAGAAGACAAGACATTCACTGAAATAAAAAAATGCAAAAGTTGCAAAAGCAGATCAGAACAAACAACAAGCATATGTGAAAAGTAAATCAGATGAAGCAATAGTATTAAAGCAATTTCAGAAGCACTAATAGAAAAGAACAACAACAAGATTAATGCAATAATAAAACAATTGCTAGAAAATAGATCAATGAGAGAATAAAGAAAAAAGGAAAGAGAATTAATTGGGTTAGAACATATAGAAGGATTAGAGATAAAACTAATTAAAAAACAAAGATTCAAGAGAAAGATTACAACTTACTTAATAGAAGCTCTTATTAGAAATATAATGAGAAACAAAGACAAGTATATCTGTTATACAGATGGTGCATTATTTAGAGAAAGAAGTGAAAATAGTCTAGAAAAGATAGGTATAGACTGGGTGCAAGTTGAAAATAAAAGAAATTGGCCAAAAAAAGAGATAGCACTAAGACTTAAGGATTAATCTTTAGTGACAATAACTAAGCTAACAGTAATATAATTAGCAATTTTAATGATATTAGAAAAGAAGACTATAGAAGTATACACAGACAGCCTAGCAACATTAAGAAACATTAGCAGAGCAATTCAAGATGCAGGTGATGTCAAAGTTTTGAAAAAGAAAAATGTGATATGGCTAATAAACATAGTAGATCTAGTCAAAAACAAAAACACTAAAATAGAACTAGTTAAAGTCAAAAGCCATAGTAATAACAAATAGAATAACAAAGCAGATGTACTTGCAAAGAAAGGAGCAGCATGTGATAAGACAATATCTGCAGAGAAGGTCAAGTGCAGAAGTGTAGAGTACCACTTGGAATAAGAAAACAAAAAAGTTGATATATCAACAAGTCTTCTTTGCAAAATAGTAATAAATACCAGAATTAGAGCTAGTTGAAGAGAAACAAACCCAATCTGAACATTAAAACCAAAAACAGAAAATATACAACATAATTGGTCAAGTTTTTAGAAAAAGATGAATAGAACAAAAGATGTGCACTATACAATAAGAAAACTTAGTACTAGAAGGACAACAGTGATCAAATACATAATGGACAATCTACCAATACTAGAAGAGTTAAATAGAAGAAGACTAGAGATTTATACAATAACAGATTGCCAAGTTTGTCAAAAAAGTGAAAAGAAAACTTAAGCATATTTAGTAAGTTTAGATTGCAAATAATTAGATTTATTTAATTGTCTAAGCTTTTATTCTTGCATATAATTTTTTTTTTTATTTGTATTAGTACAAATAGTAGAAATGTATATATTGTATATATGTTATTATTTTATAAATTACTTAATAAAGATATAAGCAAGACTTTACCTTAAAAAAAAAAAAAATTCTATTTATTGACCAACTTTATATTAAAATTTCTATTTATTATTTTATTAAAATTATATGTTAAGCTTATATAATAATATTTTAAATATTTTAATATTATTTTTAATAATAGTTTAGTAAAGAGATTAGGCCCTATAGCTTAATAATAAAGCTACTAATCTCTACAGACAAGGTCAATAGTTCAAGTCAGACTGAAAACAAAATCTTAAAATTTTAACTCTGTAACTTATAAGGAGCCAAATTAAATGCAGAGCTCTATGAAAAGTTTCAAAATAAAGTACAAAGATGAATTAAGAATTCTTAGAAGAAGACTGACTTTGCAGAATAAAGGCACTATATGTAATAGTAATGTTATGAAAGGTTTGATTAACAATAGTATTGTGCATATAAGTCTATAGAAGATAAGGTAGTACTAACATCTCTGTATTCAACTTACAGAATACTTAATTAGAAGAGTAATACATATAACCAAAACTGAAGTAATGAGTGATATAGTACATGCAGTAAAGATCTGTAGCAAAGAATTGATCTAACCAAAATTGGAACATCTTAGACAGGTATTTCTAAAAGTACTAGAAAACTATTCTTCAAAGCAATTATATATTACAATTTAGATCATAAGCACTATATCTGTATATAATAAGTCAAAGTTTTAGACCTTTTTGCAACATCAAGCTGGTAATATATTGATATATAGTTAGCAGTACACTTATAGAAAAGTTTGCAGAAAGCATATATAATCAAGTCACAGACTAAACCAACTATAAAAGTACATTCAAAAAAAGTACATAGTAAATTGCAGATTGATAATTCAGATCTTAATAAATTTAGCTATATTATCAGAGTACTAGGAAGTAAATTAGACTATATATACCAAACTGGTAACAAGAAGAGCAAGAAACTACCAGAGTCAACTAATTTAAAAAAAAGATGGATTATTGCAAATAGTAGACAGAGAGGCTATTAGATAAAAAAAGTAAGAAAAAATTAGATGTACAACAAGATGATTTATAGCATTTCTAGTAATTTAGTAATAATAATTGAAATATATAGTGAAGGCTACAAAAATAAAATATATAGAAAAATATAAGTATAATATCACATTAGGTGTCTGAAGCAAATATTAATTTAGTAATACAAATATAATATAACTATATTAAATAATACAAAAAACCAAATAAACTATAAGTTACGATTTGATATTATAAAAAAAAATAAAAATAATAATTTAATATTGTATTTAATATTAACTAAAAAGTTACATAACTCTATATTAACAATAATCAAAAAATCTCTAATTTTGATAATAACTTTATTTATATATTTTGAAAACCTTTTATGTTAAAATTTTTATTGATAAATTTTTTATTTCTTATACTTTTTACAAATATAACTTTTATACTTTTTCTGTTACTAATATAATCAAATTATTTTTTTACTTTATTGGACTATTTGCTCTTTAATTCAAATAATTAATTATTTAATCTTTAATTTTTAGAACTTTATACTTAATAGTTTTAAAATATACAACTTTTTATATATAGCTTCTTTTATTTTTACTCTATTTGATTTAGGTTTTGTTGATCTTATTTTTACTATTCATAATATTTCTATTTCTTATTATATTGCTACTTCTCTTTTTATTAAACTTTTTTATTTAAACTAACAAATATATAAACAAATTTGAATTCTCTATCATATTTCATATTCTATACTGTCTCAAACTATATTATTTTTTAATTCATCTTATAACTCTTCTTTTAATCTAATTTTACACTCTATTTTAATTCTAAAGATTATTACTAAAATTGATCTTTAAACTATCTAATAAATTAAATATAATACTTCTATCTTTTATATTATTACTTACACTCAAATCTAGATGAGCCTTGATTACTCTTATAGATTTAAGTTGTGAATTATATATCTAAGTTTTTATTTTTTATATGTAATTTAAAAATAAGTTTTTTTTTATAAAAACTTTACTTAAATTTTAATAATATTAAAAACATAATCTTATCTTTAATATTTAAAAAAAATAAAAGAAATATATTAATTTAATAAATTTAATAAGTTGTCAATCCTATAAATAACAAGTTGTAAGTTCAAAACCTACTAATATTAAAAAATTTAGATAATCATTTATGCAATATATTGTATTATAACAATTGTATTTTATTAATTAATTAAAATAAAATATCTGTAACTATAGTTACACTAATATAACTGATAGGTTATAAAACATATATATAATTATAGTTATATAAAATAATGCAAACTTATACTAATTAATACAAATCTAAAATAAGTTTTATAGTTATATAAATCTATAAAATTAAGAAAAACCAAAGTTTACTTAGAAAGATCCAAGTTGAAAGGTAATACAAATCTTTAACAATATTATTGTAAAGACTAAATCTAAAAACAGATACCAATATGAAGAAACCAGATAAGCAAAAACTTTTAAGTAAAGGTATTATCAATCAAATTACCAAATTCAAATTTAAAAAAAGAATATCAAACCAGACTTGATATTTCAAAAACAAGTTACAGTCTTTTTAAACTATTTGAATTGAAAGTCTAAAGACAAAACAAGAGTATACTAAAGTACTAAAGATATGTTGTAAAATAGATACTAAAATATAAATAAACTTTATAAAGACAAGTTTTTTTTAATGAACTGTAAAGTGAATAAGCAGTTAACAAAAAAATTCTCTAAGTTTTATTAACAAATAACATGTTCTAAAATGCATAACAATTTAGATACCAGTACAAAAAAAGAAGGTATTGTGCTACTTAGATGATATACTAATTAAGTATATATAGAAGTTTGTAAAAATTAAATGATTAACAGAATAGATAATTAAAAGGTTTAAATAGATAATCTTCTAGTAAATTATATATATAATATCTAATGTAGAACCCTAAGACAGATTACTTAATATAGGCAACCAAAAGTTGCATATGTGACTAACTCTACTCTTATCTCTGTAAAAATAATTGTAATAACTAATCCTAACATATGTTAATAAAATAACTGCTATTAAGTATAACCTTTAAAAAAAATAATTAATAAAATAAATATTTTATAAACAAAATATACATAATATTATTAATAAATTAAACACAGCAAATTTGATTGAAATACAGTTTAAGAAATACATTTCAGTTTTGTTATAATAATTAAAATATTTTATAGTAAAATCTAATAGCAGTATATATGACTGAAGATGTTAATTAATCCCACAATAATTATCAGTTGACTTTTAGCAAGATCTGTAAAAAATTAATAATTTATTTAGTATGCATTTAATAAATAAAATTATAAAGAAAATTTATTTTCTATAACAGTATCTAATAAAAATTATCAGTTTTTGTATTAGTTTTGGATGGACCGATTAGAGATCGATCAACAAAATTTTCTCTGTTCGACCCCTAATCGGTTCCATCTAAATTACTCTGAAATTAATGCAATAACCGATTAAAGACTGTTATAGAGAAATAACGTTACATATTGAATGAATACTAGTTAAATTAAGAATTAGAACCGCCTACAATCCGTTATTTATATTGTACGGTTAAACGAGTAAAAATTCTATAAACGATGAAAAAACCGTTAAATTATTCGCTCTCCCATTTTTTAAATTTTATACGATTAATCGTTTAATGATCGTTTAATGCCTCATATAGAGGCAAAAAAGTATGCATATGGTAAATGGCATGCACTGTAAATATCTATACGTATAAGAAAGATTATTAATCTAGTATTATTCACAGGACAAATGTGTATCGCTAGCATAAGGTAAATTTTATTAAAAAAAGGCTGCATCAACTTGTGTAACTTGTGATGATTCGCTATTTTGTGGTGTCGAAACAAGTTGTTAATATGGGCTGCGTCAATAGAAATCAAGCAGACTGACATTTTTTAAAAAAATTAACGCCTTAACTTTCACTACTCATATCTCAATGAATTTTGAGGCTATTTTCATGATTGAATAGTCAAAAGAATAACATAGATCTTAAGCTTTCACTTGACGATTAATTCATGAGAATAGCTTCGAAATTCATCGAGATATGAGTAGTGAAAGTTAAGGCATTAATTTTTTTTAAAATGTCAATCTGCTTGATTTTTATTGACGGCAGCCATATGTAATGCGACGTAATTGATTTATCATTTATCCGCTTGACCGTTATTAAAGCTGCTCGATACGTGAGTATCGAGGCAGCTTTTGTCTCGAATCAGCCCGTAACTAGGCATGTGACATGCCCTATTACAGTCACATGGGTAGTTTTGTGGTGACGTGTTCTAGTATGACGATCATTTTAGTAATGTAATAGACTTTATAGTAGTATGTGGTAATTGTTACGATTAGTATGTTTAGTATATTCTGATCAGTAATAATGACGTCTTGTGAGTTTATTAGATTTGAGTATTTAAGTATTTTGTATTGAATAGAGATAGAGGTAACTCTATTTCTTTTGCGAACCCGACTTTTAGTCTGGTTTTGTCGATCCCTCCCGCCCTACCCATGACTACTAAAAGCAATGTTTTCGTGTAGTTTAAGTTTTATGAATGACCTGTCGTGACGACAGTCATTAAGAGTTTTTGTATTGATCTGAATAACCTAATATAGGGTAGTTTTTTTTTTCTTACAAGTTATGGCCTGTCGGGACGACAGTCATTTTATTAAAAAAAAAAAAAAAAAAGAAAAAGCGATGCTTTGTATTTTTGCGTAGGATGCTCGATTGCGAAAGGAATAAAACCCGTATGTTTTTCCATGAAAAATCACAAGCGTATGAGAGACAAAACAATAATCGTTTATCAGTTTAAACGCTTATTACGTACTGTATTAATAATTTAATCATTTTATTATTATAATAAACAGCTGAACGATTAATAAACGGTTAAACGATTAATAGACGGTTAAACGATTAATAAATGGCTAAACGATTTTTAATCGTGTAGCTTATAGTTAAGCGACGCGATTAAGCGTTAGCGCAATTTTCACGGGTTCAAACCCTAGTTAAAAATATCAATTTTTTACGCTCAAAGCCAGCTGATAATTACTACGGACTAATTAACACCCCTACATACGACGTACCCAAATTGTCGTTAATCATGTGATTTTTATAAAAGATGTCATCAAAACCTGCGTCCCCTGCATTCCTTCAAAATATCGTTTCACTTTGTTATGCAGCAAAAATTCTTTATTCTATTTTTATATTAATGTCCTTTAACGTTCTTCCATGAATTTAATCAAACTCACCTCTATTGTTATAGTAAGCATTGTCCGTTTGCCACGTGACAGACAAATTAACGTACCAAAAATTCCCGTATGCGAATCCCTTACACCAGTAAACCCATGATACGTATGTACCATAGCCAGGTGCGAACCAAGGGTATCTATATTAATTAAATGCGATTTGTTTTTACAAATACGTATCCAGACTGCTTATTATAAATGTAAAGTGTGCGTGCTCTTTATTATATGCTAGAAGCGAGTTTGTTATAAATGGTTGGAATGTAAAGACTCGGGTCTTGTATATGGTAAGCAAACACGGCACACTTTATTAAGAAATGCTTGTAAGTTGAAATTGGGTCTTTCATGTTCTAACAAAAAATATTGTAAAATTTTAGTAAATGACCTTAACATTAATCCTAACCCTAACTTTGACCCTAGTAAACATTTATAAAATTACAAGTTCCATATATAACTTTACATAAAGTGACTGGATTTTTAGTTTGCGTTTACATTAAAGTTTTTTTTCATCCAAAAGCATAATAACTTCTGAGCACAACATATACCAATAGAATAGCTGCTTAACACTCCCAACATTGTTTCGAATAAATTACATATTTAGGTAAAGGAGCAATTCGGATTTCGAATATTCTAAATTCAATATTTTTTTTGCATTGTCTCCAACTCAACCCTGCGTCATAAAATGCTATCTCGTAAGTGTTACAACTTTACGATCGCATGCACAATTTATTGACAGTTTTAAAGAACTAACCGGTATTGAAACTGTGTTACCACTAAAGATAGGTTTACACGGTCGCACCTTAAGGTGGTTAGCGTTTCACGTATCTAATAACGATAAATTAAAGAAAAAACATTAAACAAAGAAACAAATATATTCGTAATATATATCTGCAGTGTACATGCAAGAATTTTTCACGAATAATTGATCATCTTTAAAATAAATATATTTGTTGCCCGTTATATTTCATTTTACCGCATCCCCCTGATCGGCCAATAAAATCATAGTATCAAGTGCAACGTGAAATTTTCACGTTACACCTGATACTGTGATTCTATTGGCCGATCAGGGCTTCCTTCAATATATAATATAAGTGCAAGGCGTAAAGAAAATCAAAAACTGTCGTACACATTATCAACAGTAAATTTATTGTTGCTAGATTAGATACCAGAAAAATTTTGACGGTCTTCCAGTAATGTATATAATATCCATTTATTTCCCCATCATAAAATTTCCAATCCGAAATTTAATTTTCGTGAAAAAAGGCACATTAACCTTGATGGTTACGTTCTTCCTATGATAATTTAAAATATACATTAATCTACATTACTAATCTCTTTGAAATGAACATATATATTTAACTGCTTTAAATATATCTGAACTGAAGGAAGAAAAAAAATGTTCAAAAGAACTTTCGTTTCAAAATCAACCACTCACATAGAATTTGAAGATTTGGATTTCCATTACCGTTACGATGAAGATATTGTAATTATTTGGTGTCCAAATGATCAAATGGCCATTTTTATACATCGAGAAATGAAATTAACGACGAAACAACGATTGATTAAAAAGCTAGAAAGGAAGAAGAAATGCTATTTTAAAGTTAGTCTTATTTAATGATTTTTTATTCTTGGATACTTGAGAATTTTAATTATTAACATATTTTTTTTATAGAAATTAACAAAGCTTTTCAAGAAGAATGGTCATAAAGAGGTTGACGATGACATGGATTTTTGGTGTTGTGGCTAATGCATACGATATCAAGTCAAACCCCCCTAAATGCAAATCCCCCTAAGTGCAGCACCTTTCTAAATGCAATCTTAAAATCTGGCCTAAATATATGTTTGACCTTCTAAATGTAGTTTTCTTTATTGTTCTCTAAATGCGTTGTCAAAATTTTTGGTTCTATGAGCTACATTTAAGAAGGTCTGACTGTATTCAGAAATATATGTTTCAAGAATTGGACAGACAATAACGCCTCCGTCCATCGTTGTTGGAATACAAATGTGGCCGGCAAATAATTATATGAATGATTAAAGATAAATTTTTTGATTATGCTAGGCTTCGTTAAGTCATTTTATTTTAAGAACTTTAAGAAATTTCACTCATGATTATTAATTTTTGTAAATATATCCATTTCCTTCCCCATTCCTTGACATACTGTAATGCTACACACAAGTTTCACAAGTTTATGTCTAATTTTTACACGAAAATAGATTTTGGAAGGAACATTGTAAAAGTACAAACAAAACGAACATTCTAAAATATTTATTCATAGACAAAAGAATCATTAATTATATATATATATTTCTATTTCTAATTTATAATAAAAAGCACCTATCACTATCGGGCTATCTGTCATTGTAAGTGTAGTTATAACTTGCCGGACTCAGTCTCGAAATCTATATTCACAATTATGAAGCCTAAAATTCGCTAAATATGAACGAACTTCTAATAAAGTTTGGTAGATAGTCATAATTTGCCTGCAAGAGATAATCATTAATCACGTATTATATCGATATTTTTCAAAACTAAATCCAGTAGATGCTATGTTATGCATAGATTATCAAAAAACATTACACAAGCTGTTGCAAAGATTATTTTTTCTATAGAATAACATTTCTGATTGGTCAATTCCTTACAATTAAATTTATATGTTATAATAAAAAAAACCAAATTAAACCTGTTTTTAACGTATCACTATTTACAAAAATCAAAAATTTTAAATCTATTGTAAAAGTTTTATTAGTTTTATTGTATACAATATATACTGTATAATACGTATACTAAATTTATTTTATATATAAAATATATACTATATATTAATTTTATTATTTATATTATTAAAGATTCAAAAATTTATATTAATATATACGTATATAGAATTAGATCAATTAAATTTAAATATTTTAATTAAAAACCAGTATTTATTTTATTTTTATTTTTTTTTAAATATTAAAGATGAAAAACCAATATATTTTTTATTTTTTTTAAATATTGTTACAGGGTTGTAGCTTTCTTGATACAATACAACCAAGTAACAAGGTCACTTGGTACAGTGATTAACTATTGCAAATATATACAGAATGAAGGTGTAGTAGTTTACTTTACTATATAGCAGCAGGCAAATGGTTCAAGATAGTAATAGTATATAGATTAATTTTTTATTAACAACATACATAGTGATAACCTTGTCTGTAAGAATTACCCTAAAGGAGAAATATTACACTTTATAATTAAAAGATCATTATGTCTAAGTTAAAGTATAGAAACTTGAAATTGGCAAGAAAGAAAAAAAAGTATCTTTTATATATCTTTTTACCTAGTAGAAATAGAGAGGATTTAAGCAACATTACTTGATACTGTATTTGGGGTAATAGAGGTTCAAACAATATTAAATGTCATTGTATTTGGAACATTGAAGGTTTGAATAATATTAAATAATATTATGCTTGAAATAATGAGAATTATGCAGAGACAACTGGGAATATTGTTTATATTATTTGTCAATTGTATTTGAAACATTTGGGGCTTGTGTTTAGGCACTTAGATCCATGCAAAGACACATGAAATTTGTATAGAGATACTTGAAGTTTATATAAGAATATTTAGGATTTGTGTTAAAGATACTTGGGATTCTTATATTATAGTACTTGATACAGTAATTTGGTATTAGAATACATGAAACTTATACAAAGGTATTTAGGATTTGTAAGATGATAGTAACATTACAGATATTACTTAGTGTCATATAGCTGTATCACATTTCTAATAGTCAATTAAGATTCTTTTATCTATTTACTATATAATATAACTAATAATATATAATATATAAAATACAATAATAAATATATATATAACTACTAATATTACTATATAATATACACAGATTGAATGAATAAATAAAGGGTGAATAATAGGTAAATAACAGAAAAAAAATCTGCCATTATTCTACCCTATATCTGTCAAATAATAACAGTATAATAGCAATATAACAGCAAAATAACAGTAAAATAACAGGAGGTTTGTCAATATAAGTAATATAATAGTAATATAATAGTAAAATAATAGAACAGTTCTATTATTTTACTTTTAGTCTTTGTAACTAAAAGT
>CAJVQA010002967.1:0-20595 GCA_910591915.1 Cetraspora pellucida
CTTCATGTAAAATCTCAATTAAATATTCAATAAAGATAGAAGCATGGCCTCACCATTAATATTAAAAAAAAAAAAAATTATGCATTTGCATTTGCATTTGTTTTTTTTTCTTATAATTGTTTTTTTTTGTCATGAATGTGTTTGTTTGGTTTTGACATGATTTTTAATGCTTGTAAGTATAAAAACCTTAAACCAAAATTCGAATTCTTGAAAATTTTTATTAGTTACATCATGTCTTTTAATGAAAATTTACAAAATTACATCTATTTCTAATATACTTTCTCATTTAGACAAGAATTTTGTAATTGAATTGAGTGCTGATTTCAATAAAGAACTAATGTTAAAGAAACTAAAGAACTATTTTTTAAATATGGTAAAAATGCATATTCTATTTGGAATTATTTTAAACTAACTTCAGATATAAAATTCATTCTCTGCTACTTGTGTTCTAAAACCAAATACAGTATTAAAACTAATATTAGTATGATTCAATAGCATTTCAAAAGTAACTATAAATCTAAATATCATCAATTGCTTTAGTTGTCATCTTCATGAGCTATAAAATATTATAGTGTTCATGATAAAAAAAATAAAAAAACTAAATGGTCTTTTGGTTTGATGGATTGTCTGCAATTAACAACCATTTTATGTAATTAAAAATAAAAACCTTCATATGTTTGTTTTTGAACTTGATTTTCATTATAGGCTTCTTAGCAGGCAAACAATCTTAATTCATATCTGGAAACTATATAAAAGAGAACATAGCCAACTATGTAATTTTCTTAAAACTTTTGGGTATAAGGTGTCAATCACGACTAATACATAGTTCATATACACAAATCAAGCTTTTTTAGCAATCACATTGCACTGGATCAATAACAAGTGGAAGTTATACTGTATAATTTTAGATTTTATTCCTTTATATGAATGACATATAGGTGTTTTTTTAGCTAAAATGATTTTTAAAATAATTAAAGATTTTGAGTTAGAAGAAAAATTTTGTCAATGACTCTAACAATGTAAATAATATAGATGATTATAGTGAACATCTTATTAGTATATTAAAATATCACTATAACAATAATACTTTTTACAAGTGGCAGTATGCTGTCTATATACTTATACTTGCTGGCAAAATGGCAAAACCTGGACAAATTCAAAAAAACAATTGTTATTTATAAAAAATTGAATCAAAAAAATAGTATTAAAATTTTGCTAATATATTATATATAACTATAAGAATATCTGATATTAGTTTGAATAAGTATTATTAATTAAATTTTTGAGATATAAATTTGGCCAGAGTTTGGGATTTGGGCATGAACAAACTAATTTTATAATAGTTTAGGATTTTGCCAACAAGTATATATATACTTAACCTCACTGTTGTTAATAGTCTTTCTATAATTGATGAGTTAACAAAAAAAATATGAAATTTTGCAAGCCATATTTGTCACTTCTAAGTTTGCTTAGAAAAATTAAAAAAAATTTTCATAATAAAGAATTAACAATTTTTAATGCCTGAACTTGACTGTGAAACCTAGTGAAATTTACTATATCTAATGTTAAATAAATTATATAAAATAAAAAATATAACAGACATATTAGTAGTTTTAATGCCATAGCTTAAAAAACAATACATAACTGTTCAAGATTAGAATAATATTCAAACTCTAATAATACTATTAGAACCTATTTATGAAGTTACCAAATTACTTTCTTTGTCAACTCACTCAACTATTGAAGATGTATGCATGGTTTTTTTTGTAATTGTTACACATCTAACTAAAGCTAAAAGAGAAATAGATTCAACAAAATTATGAATATCTAAAAAGATTCTTGAAAAACTTGATAAATATTAAAACAAATTACAATCTTTCCTTTCAGAAATGATATTACTTAATCTATCGTTCAAATTTTCTACTTTTTATTCCAGTTATGAAAAAATTATATAAGTTAAATAATTAAATAAGACTTATAAAAACTATGCCTTTTTTAATAATAAAACAATTACTCAAGTTCTATTCTTAGATCAGTTAAGCTCAACTCATAATTACTTTCGAAATCAGTTAAAATAAACTTATAATGATATGTCTGTTAGTTGTAATATATTAGATAAATACTTGAATATGCCTAATAAAAATATAGATACTCTTACATTTTAGAAATCAATATCTTCAAATATAAAATGAGTACCTCTTGTTAAAATAATTCAGGACTACTTAGTTGTTTAGGCAATTAGTATTTTAAATAAATAAGTCTTTTTTTTTGCAAAACATACAATAAATGTTATACAAAATCAGTTAGAAAATAAAAAGGTTTATGCAAGTCTCTGTCTAAAAACATGATATAATGCAGAGATAATAAGAAATAATTTTGAAGTTTAAGATTAGTTTGCTAATATGTTGATATGTGTTTTTTTGTAATAGTTATTATATAATACAGTAAAGTTTTAATAAAGAGTATTATTAAACTACTAGGGTAGAACTAATTTTTAACAGGGAGGTAAACTTATTTTCAACTAGTTCTAAACTAGACCTTTTAGGAATTAGACTAAGACTGAACCAGATACACTACTTAATATCCCTATAAATTTGTAATAGTTAATAAATCTTATAATTTATATTTTTTAAAAAAATAAATAATAAGTAAAAGTTTATTTTAATTAGGTTTTTTAATTATATTTGAATATTGTAAATTAGAGTTTTTTTATCAAAAAGTTTACTATAATTTATTGAAAAATTTCTGAATATATATATAATGTTACTTATATAATTAATATAACTTAACATTTACTAATAAAAACAATTTTTTTTTAGATTTTACTTTTAAAAAAGCAATATATAATGATTAATAAAAGAAAACAGAAGTTGAAGAATGCAAACCAACTTAGTTTAATATTTGTTTTTGAAATTTGTTAATAATTATTGCAAAAGCAGTTTGTACTAGGAATTTTTTTTTTTAAATATTAGGATACTCAAAAATAAGCATAAGAAACCATCTTTTATGCTCTAACAAGAAGTTTTAGTTGAACAATTTTTCTACATAAATCCTCCTCTTGATCCTAACTTTGACTTTAACTCTAGCCTAGTGATTTGAACAAAAAAAAAATCCTCAATCGGTTAAGTGAACCGAATTATTTTATGTTAACCAGTTGAGATTCGAATTTTTAATTCATTCTACCAACCGGTTACCCGATTCTCGACCGGTTGTACCGGGTCAGTCGGTTAACCGATTATAGCTCAACCGGTTCAAATCACTACTCGTAATCTTTAAATTTTATGTCAGCTTCAATTAGAGGCTGAAACCGGTTTTAATAATTCGGGTTATCACGTGAATTTTGTGATATTTTAGAAATTTATCCAATTAAATTTTAATTCATGTAATAAACCCGAATTATTCAAACCGGTTCCAACCTCTAGTTTCTATTAACGTTAACATTTAATATATTATGTAAAATTAAATTTTGATATTTCAACATCATTTAGAATTCGAAACATGGATTATCTATAATACGAGTGGGTGTAATATTGGTGTTGGGTGGGGGTATTACTCTCACTCGTATTATAGATAATCCGAAATATTTCTACAAGCTTAAAATAATTTCGGCTAACAAGACTATGTAAAATTTAATGAAGAATAACAAACACGAAGAATAACAAGTCACAAACTATATTAATAAATTAATTTCGTATGGCAAAGCGTAACCAATAATTTAGGTTTTTAACCGCGCTGATCAAAGCAGAAGAATGAATAACATTTTTTTAAAGTTTACCATTCTTTTTTAGTGCATTATACAAAGTTAGGGCCGACAATGCCTTCATGTCGGGAATTTTCCATAGATCATCTAACTCTACCAATCCAACTGTAATGCTTTCTCCATGATCTCGTAATCCACAAAGTTTACCTTCTAAATTTTTAACCTCTTCGTGATCCATTTCCTTAATACACAAGCATAGTCTTAAGAATTCATCACAGCCACCTGGCGACGGATACGCTCCTCTGTATTTATCTCCATAGGCCAATTCGGTCAAATCAATAAGATCTTGATCTCTTATTTCAATTCCCGTTTCTTCTTTGATTTCTTCGCTAGCTTTTCCGGTGAAATTTCCAGATCCATCGAGCATTCCTATTTTAGAAGTGTACAAATTGTACGTCGAATGAAAATTTACGCGTTCGAGTCTTTTGAAACTATTACAAATATTTTTTAAATATACAATCGACAAATGATTTCAATAAATATACCTGCAGGTATTTCTGGGAAATTAAATGATGGGACGGGTAAACGTGGTTGATAGGTAATAACAACATGCTCCTTTAAAATTTGGTCATTTGGATCCTTGGATCGAAGGATTAATAGTATCGCGACTGCGCCTCCCCTCTAAATAAAACGATTGAATTGAGTTAGCAATTCAAGTTATAAATATGTATTTTGGTCATGCTTTATATTTATTTATAAGACAAAGAAAAAAAAAAAAAATTATAACCATAAAAACAATTCCAGGCACATTTCTTCCGTTTTCAACGAGCTTTGCATCTACTTTGAATTTAATAAATCCAATTTTTGGTCCAAAAAAGTCGACATTTTGAATTTCAATTTTGTTAATTTCGATTTCTTTATTATCTGCAGTAAGAACATTGTTGGATAAGGTAGAAAGCCACTCTTCAAAAGGTTTAAATTTAAGTACTGACGCGACTTCTATATTTTGTTGTGTTATGGTGATAGGAACGCTGGAGCCACCAATATCGATGGAGGTCTTAGTGCTAGACATTGAGCGGTAAATAAAATATGCAGTGGGGAATTTTCTATGTATAAACAAAGTGTTCCACGAATAGTGGAAGTTCAATGAAAGCTTACGAGCAAAACACGAGTAAAGGATTTTTTTATACATAATCTACATTCTAGTTCTAATTCTAAATTTAGGTGATTATTACAGTAGTAACAGTAATTAAAGTCAACTAAGCCCATTTAAGGGTAGGGTACATGTAGATCATTTGTCATATGATCTGCACAGTAAATTTAGATTTACATAGTAAATTCTCGGTGGTAGCATTCTAATTGGTTGATTATCATAATAAAAATCTGCTTTACGATTAAAGTCATATGACAAGTGATCTACGTGTACTCTACCTTTAACCAATTACTGAATTACAATTGATTGGCTATTTTCCGTGTAGCGAAGTATGCGCACAGTACGCACAGTCTCGTGATTGTACTAAGATGTGTACGTAAGAAATTACGCATACCCATGTCATAAATTGAGATCAAGTAAATCAAAAAAAATTTTGATTCTTGAATGATTATTTAATTTTTTTTTTTTGTGCCTTAACTTGTACTTTAACAAATGACTACTCTTGAAGACAAAGCTCTTTGGGGTCAAAACGAGGATGGCCTTGAAGATCTCGGACAAGAGATTTTGAAGTCCAGCACCGATGATATTATCAATCGCACGCGCTTACTTGAGAATGAAATTAAGGTTTTTAGCCATCGATAAATTTTTGTAAGAATGTTCGTAGAGATTTTTAATTACGCATTTTATGTCTCTTTGGTAAATAGTTGATGAAATCGGAGCATATGCGGTTGATGCATGAGCAGAATAGCAAGAAAGAACAGATAAAGGATAATAGAGAAAAAATAAAAGTCAACAAACAATTGCCATATCTTGTGGGGAATGTTGTCGAGGTATATATCTAAAAATAAGAGGGCAAAGCTCGGTTTATTGCGTTATAAATTCTTTAGTTTCTTCATAATCATTGATTCTTATGAATCTTTTATAATCTTATGTCAAACTTTTGTGCAGCTTAATCCTATAATTATCAATAATTTATAGAAATTGTACTCGTGGAGAAAGTTTTTACCCGGGCATTACCAAATTATCCGGTTAGCTGGATAATTTATTATAGCCATATTATAGCAATTTCTACCCGGGTACAATTCCTAATTCTTTACCCTATTTTTACATTATTTTATTTGCAATGCTCTATCTGAAAAATATTGAAAACAAACTAACATTTTTTACGTGTCGAATTCGTTATGATGATTCAGTTACTAGACATGGATCCAAATGATGAACCGGAAGAAGACGGTGCTAATGTCGATCTTGATGCACATCGAAAAGGAAAATGTGCTGTGATTAAAACTTCTACGCGACAGGTAAGGCCCAAATTGATCCCATTTGTTATTTCATTTTTTTACACTTGCTGTTTATAATAAAATTTAATTAAATTCCTATTGGGTTAGACAATTTTTTTGCCCTTAATTGGACTTGTTGATCCAGCTACTTTAAAACCGGGTGATTTAATCGGCGTTAACAAAGATAGTTATTTAGTTCTGGATACGTTACCTGCCGAGTAAGTCTTAATATTTTATCTAAGGCATTAATATGGTTCTCATGATGAAAATAACTCTGTTTCAGATATGATTCTCGTGTTAAAGCTATGGAAGTTGACGAAAAACCAACAGAAGATTATACTGACATTGGAGGCTTAGATAAACAAATTGAAGAATTGGTAGAGGCTATCGTTCTTCCTATGACACATGCCGATAGATTTAAAAATTTAGGCATCAAGCCACCGAAAGGTACAGGGAAAGTTTATATATAATTTGTTTCTATTCTGTCTATGAAGTTTTTTTTTTTTAAAAAAAAAAACAAAACTTAGGTGTTTTAATGTATGGACCACCTGGAACGGGTAAAACATTGTTGGCTAGGGCTTGTGCCGCTCAGACCAATTCTGCATATTTAAAACTAGCCGGACCGCAACTTGTTCAGGTAAATAGATAATAGTCCAATTGCTTAACTCCATCTAGGGTTTAGGGCACAGGTGTATGGGGGCGCCCATGGGCATGTTTCAAGTCCAGAGGGCATGCCCTTGTCATATGATGTTTAAAGTTATTTTGCAGGTAAAACCAGAACCATAGTTACTAAACCAAGATGCGAACTATGTTAGTCACAAGATTTAGAAAGGGCATGCCAATTTTCCCGTGCCCTAAACACTAACTCCATCGCAAATGGCCGAGATATTTTGTATTAATTATTAATTTAACTCAATATGTATTAATTAAGATGTTTATCGGTGATGGTGCCAAACTTGTACGTGACGCGTTTAACTTAGCAAAAGAAAAAGCTCCTTCTATTATTTTCATAGATGAATTGGACGCTATAGGAACTAAACGTTTTGATAGTGAAAAAAGTGGTGATCGAGAAGTACAACGAACAATGTTGGAATTATTAAATCAGCTTGATGGATTCAGCAGTGATGAAAGAATCAAGGTTTGTGTTACAATCGTTTTTATTATACACATTTTGTATCACAGGATTATAATCTGGAAGTTTAATTGTAGGTGATTGCCGCTACAAATCGTATTGATATTTTGGATCCAGCACTCTTGCGATCAGGACGTCTTGATCGAAAGATAGAGTTTCCACTTCCA
This sequence comes from Cetraspora pellucida, assembly GCA_910591915.1. Classification (NCBI taxonomy): domain Eukaryota; kingdom Fungi; phylum Glomeromycota; class Glomeromycetes; order Diversisporales; family Gigasporaceae; genus Cetraspora; species Cetraspora pellucida. Next base: position 7,433 of record CAJVQA010002967.1, read on the forward strand.
AATGAAGAGGCACGTGCGCGTATTCTCCAAATTCATTCACGTAAAATGACCGTCGGTTCCGATGTCAATTACGAAGAATTAGCTCGTTGTTGTGATGAATTCAACGGTGCTCAATGTAAAGCTGTTTGCGTTGAGGCAGGTATGCTAGCTTTGAGGAGAAATGCAACCGAGTTGAATCATGAAGATTTTATGGACGGTGAGTTGAATAAATTAATTATACATATTCGGATGCATGCATGCATATACACGCAGCTGGAGACGTTCTAGTATTCTGCCAGCCAATCGGTTCTTTAGATAATTTTTTAGAATGACGCACTATACATACTGTATGCGAAAAAAATCCGACTTGCTATAAATGGAATATCTATACACTGCATATATATAAATATATATATATAATATATATTCACTATATATTTGTTTGGTTAACTATATAAATAGGGATTCAAGAAGTAATGGCAAAAAAGAAGACTTCTTTACAGTACTATGCCTAGATACAATGCTTACACTGAAAGAAAGAAGTAAACCTTTCTGTCTAATTTTATTAATAAAGGTGAATGCAAGGATTTCACCATAAATAAAACGTTAAAATAAATATCTATAAAATTCAAAATCTGTGTAACTTTAATAAGTCTTAATTATTGAATATCATTTACAAAAATGAAAGCTTAACAGAAGCAAGGTCTAAGCCCAGAGCGGTACTGTGTACAATTATTGTCAGCCGATATAGTTACATTTATAATGTTTGATGATTGGATGAATTTAACAGTAAAATTGCCTTTTTCGGTTTGGTCTTTAAGACAAGGAGTCACAGGTCATTCCACAAACACCATCTAAATTTGTGTTATAGAAATTTTTTTTATACTGTACGAAAAAAACACAAAGCTTTTTTGTTTGTATTATATTAAAGTGTCGTTTTGTGACTAATCAAGTACTTTATTTGTTTCCTCTTGGTACTGCTTTTTTTACTTTAATACATCAGCTTATTCTGTAAGTTGAATAAAAACTTTTAGAAATATCATTCTTTTTTATAATTATTTTCCAGTTATGCCTCATCACAATCCCCTTGAGATGTCTGCACCACCAACGAGGGCGAATTTGAAAGCATGGTGGAAACAATTCGCAGCAAAAAATGCGAGAAGAGAGGGTGAAAGGAAGGGTAAAGGTAATTTCTGGCGCATTGATGATAAACTACAACTTGTTAAATTATTGCACATTTGAAGTTTATTTCAAGTTGAAAGTGGAGAAATGAGAGTTTTTGTTTTTGGGGGTTTTTTTTATTGATTATATATTAACCAAAATTATAGGCTCTCGTGGAATTTTTGGCGTTGATCTCGCCGAAGGAATAGAGTATGCAAGAGTACCAATATGCATGGCAGGCCCAGACGGGAAACAATATATATATGGGTATATACCAACAATAGTTGCAAAATGCGGGATGTTTTTAAAAGAACAAGGTATTTATTTTCTCTCACGATTTAATTTTTTTTTATTGGATCAAATTTTCATTGGAGGCACATTGCTTCGCTAGGAATTAGGATTTTGGAAATTAAATCCTAAAAACCATGCCGGGGTAGATACTTTTGGTATTTCGAATTTTTTGGTTTGTATATTGTTTTGATCTCACACTTTATTTTTATTTTTTTTTGTTAAATTTAGCTACAACGACTGAAGGAATATTCCGTCTAAGTGGATCAGCTAAAAGGATAAAGGAATTGCAAACGATTTTTGATTCTCCACCAGTTTATGGAAAAAGTTTAACCTGGGTTGGCTATACTGTCCATGATGCTGCAAATGTACTAAGAAGGTATCTGAACCATTTGCCAGACAAAGTTATTCCACTTGTTTGGTATGATAAGTTTCGGGCTGTACATGGTAATAAAGCAAATATACATATATATATTGCAATAATTTGATTCCTACAATTGTTTTCAATATCTACATTTTAAATTATTGAATTATGTATATTGTTTTTCTTTTTTTGCAGTTGGCTATAAGGATGCAGGCGCCCTCGTGGAAAATTATCAGAAGCTGATCCAATCGCTTCCTAAAGAAAATCAGCATTTATTACTTTATATTCTCGATTTACTGGCAGTTTTCTCATCGAAGTCTTCACAAAACTTGATGCCATCAAAAAATCTGGCATCTATTTTCCAACCCGGTATCTTATCCCATCCAGATCACGATATGGAACCTGAACAATATAAGTTATCACAAGAAGTTGTGGAGTTTCTGATCGATTATCAAAATTATTTTTTGATGACTTTACCAAATGCTGGTCATGATTCTACTGTAAACGAGACTATGAGGACTCGAGATATACCACGAAATATTGATAGGGACACCGACACAGCGTCGCTTCGGGAGCCATACGACCTCAATAATGTGCCTGTTACGCAATTGTCGTTGCGGAGATCTAGTTTAACCATGGAACCTTCAAATGATGATGATATATCATTGCCAGAACGACGACCATCATACGATTCTAGAATACTAGGTCGTCAAGGATCTACAACTCTAGGAAGGAGTAGGACATTGCCCAGTAAAAGGTCTACGTACAGGGAAAGTCAAAACATAAAGGTTGCAGAAGGTGAAGATCCTAACGGTAATTTAATTATTCCATAGCTTTTCCTTTTTTTTGGGGGTGGGGCTTTATCAAATTTATTTAATTCGCATATATGTTACTCGTACATTATTGTATTTTGGATAGTAGTTTAAGAATGACTGGTTGTATGGGTGGATATATTTATGCTCAAGTCTCATTCTTCCCATTGCATTAAAGAAGCCATTATTATAGAGGTTTTGTTTTTAATGAGCGGAAGCAATATACCTATATCTACAGTTTTAAAATATTATTAATACTTTATAATATATTAGCTGTTCCTTATCTTTTTATTCTATGATTTATACTTTAATCACCCCAAATTCTTAACTTTTTGGGATGGTACAAATTCATTTGTTATGTATTTTAAATAAAATCAATTTCGTCTATATGCATTGGATCTTTCCACATATAATAATGTTATTTGTTTTCGATATTTATTTCATTTGTTTTTCTTACGAGTGTTTAAAACTTACAATTATCATATATTCTCACGGGTTTAATAATAGATAAGGGCAGATCTAAAACAAAAAAACACGGAGCCCGAAAAAGGTTCTCGCAATTCGGATCATTTATATTTTTTATTGATTCTTTTGGTTCTCGGTCTACACGACTCGAACGATTATCAAGGAAAGAATCAAATTTAAACCTCGGTTCACGACGATCGCCTATTAACGAATCATTTTGGTCATCCTCAGATGATCAAAGGTTTAAGGATGATCGATCAATAAATTCTTCAATATTATCGAGAAAACAAAATCATACTGAAAAAAGAAACATTGTTGAGAGAAGTCCAAAGAAAAAATGGTATTCTAGTATAATCAAGGCATAAGGCGTGGGTTAATATTGGTGATAAAATTGAGTTTTTGACAATGGTTTTTGAAATAATTTTTTTTTTTTTCTTAAAGAAAAAAATTAATATTTTATTTTCAAATTAAGTTACATAATTATGCATTTTTTAATACTGATAGTATACTTTTTAAGTAACTTATTCTTTATATAATTTTTTACAAGCAAACAAAATAATTACTATAATGTACAGAACATGCAACTTTTTGATATATAAGAATTCACATTTGGTTAGGTTAAAGTTGAGTAAACCGTTTAGTAAATATCCACCTTTAGATTTAAATATTTCGTTCCTTGTAATAATATGTATTATTAATGAGGATTCTTTTGTTCAAAGAATTTTAAAAAAGAAAAAAAAAAGAGAGTAGTGATTTTTAAATATATATATATATATGTGATTTTATATTTTAACTAAGATCAAATCTGTAAGTTCTCTAAAGATTTTAATTAATAAGCAAGTCAATTCAATCGTATAAATTATCATGTGACAATCACGATACCTTTATTTAAGTTATCGATATGTTTGTTGAATGCAATAATGTCAACCACTTCGCATACAAGTGACGATTCTTCCTCTATTAAGAAAACGGTTCCTATCAACAAAAATTTGCTTAATGAGTTAGAAGAACAAGCTCGTGGTATTGCTGATGATCTTGAAGCAATGTTTCAAAATTTAAAGTCTCAAATGTTTGAGGTTCGTCTTTTTCTCATTCTGATATAGTAATTTAAGTCTGAATTAATATATTTTTATTCAATCCTCGGCAATACAATGAATAAATTATTTGCGCATGTAAGTAGGCATCGGTCTTAACTTCTGCTTCATTTGATGTTTATAAACAAACTGTCGAGAATTATAGTACAGAAATTAAAGAAGCATCAAATAAAACCCGAGAACTAATAGAACTATGCGATCAATTAGATAAAGAATTTGTCGATATACAAACATTGGCAAGTAATATGTGTGTATATTATTTTTCTTTTTTTTTTCTTTGTTTTGCTAGAACTTCTGCTATGCATGATAATGAGACGCGTTATCTTAGGACGTTATTATTATTACACCTTCATATTGTTTAGTAAAAACATTAAACAGCAAGTTGACACACTTCATAGTGCCTGGATTAGAGTTTAGAACAGGATTATAGTAAACCGGGTCACCCGTGTCAAAATGGTTCAACCGGGTCAAAATTTACAACTCAGATCAAACCAGTTCTCTAAAATTTGTTACTCTTACACGGAAAACAAAATTTAACACATTATTATTATATTATTGGAAATGATAACCCTTTTTTTTTTTCTTACTAATGTTCAATCCCGCTAATCCGGATTTAAAAAAAAGTTACAAACTTTCGGAGGCTACCGTACGACTATCTATTGCGAAAATTTTGCTGAAAATTTTCCTTTGTGCAAGCCTTCATTATTATTTTTTTTGCTTTGCTAATATGTAATATACTGCGTGTTCGACACGTTAGTAGAGTGGGGTTCGGGTTATGTAACGTGATTGCGTTGCATGAATTGCGTGATCGTAGATTAATTAAAAAGTCTAATATATATGTGGTCATTAGTAGCAAACATAGTTAGCGAAAATATCTAGTAAAATTAGCAATCTAAAATTTATGAATTTATATTTTAAAAAACATTTCGCTAAAGTTATGGAAGTTAAAATATCTTTCATCATTTTTTTCAGTAAAAGTTCTCCATCTATTATATAATTTGAAAATGAAGGGCTTTAATTAATTCAATATTAATGTCTTGTTTATCAGTTACTTGAGTTTGAAATACAGCTAAATTAATTGATTTGATATGTATCCAGGTTCAGTGATCTGTTTTGTTTTTTGTAACCATTAGTTTTAAATATGAATCTTATTTTTTTTTTTGGTGTTAAGGTGAGGCCTTGATGAATCTTAATTATGTTATTTATAATCAACAAAACATTTGCAAAAAGTACAATAAAATTCCTTTCTTTTTATAAAAATTTTTGTTGCATTGAGAATATTTATTTATTTATTTTTTTTAAACTTAGCAGTGACTGCTGATTTTTATTTAATTCTAGTAAGTGAAGAAGGTCTTCATGCATATTTTTACAAAGTTATTTTATTACTTAATCTAGGCTATGTGAACCCAATATGGATTATTATCCTTTTTATAATTATCTTTAATGGCATTCATGTTATTCTGCTGCACACCTTGCACATTATGACCAAGGTTAACATTTGTAGTTAGGATTGTTGCCACTTTAGATGACATTGTCATTAAATTGCTTTGCTTGGTAAAAAGGTTCAAATCTTACAGCCTGTACCAACTCTCATATATATTAATTCTATTATTTTCAGTTAATACTTGTTCTTTGTTCTTTGCATTTCTTACTATATTATCTACAATGGTTTTCAAATTTGTATTTTCAAGTTAATGATCTTTATGATCTTTTATTTTTGATTTACTTGTTATTTATTTTTTTAAGTTATTTTGACAATAGTTTAGAATCTGTTATGAACATGTATCTCTAATTAAAATCTTGTTGTTATTATTAATTTTTTAATTCAGATACTGATAATATGTATTTCAAATTATGTTTTTATTATTACTGTTTTTGCATATTTTAGATCTTAACATTATTACAAGTACAAAGTATATATTATTTTGAAAATTATAAATAGTAATCTATTGTCATAATGACTTTTAAGATTAATCAATCATTTTAACTTTTATATTAACTTAATAGTAACAAAGATTATAATAAAATGAGTTGATTTTTTAGTTAAATCCAAAAAAGTTAAAGTTTAGTTACAAGGGTCTTGACTTGCATTTTATATGCAACTTGTATATTAAATGTGTTAGTTTTATACATTGTTACAGGGTTGCAGCCTTTTTGGTACAATACAACTAAGTAACAAGGTCACCTGATATAGTAATTGACTATTGCAAATATATATAAGATGGAGGTGTAATAGTTTACTTTACTACATAGTAACAGGCAATCAGTTTGAAATAGTAACAGTATATAAATTAACTTTTTATTAACAACAAACATAGTAACCAAACTTGTTTGTAGAAATTATCCTAAAAAAGAAATATCATACTTTATAATTAAAAGATCATTATGTTTGAATTAAAATATAAAAATTTAGAATTAGTAAAAAAAAAGAAAAGTACTCTTTATATATCTTTTTATCTAATAAGGATTTTAAAGATTTGAGTAATATTATTTGATACTGTATTCAGGATAATGAAAATTTGAACAACATTAGCTATTATTGTATTTGAAATAGTAGAGATTCAAACAATATTAAATAATACTATGTTTAAAATAGTGGAGATTATATAAAGAAAATTAGAAATATTGTTTATATTATTTGTTATTTGTACTTGAAACATTTGAGGCTTATGTTTAGACACTTGGATCTGTACAAAGGTACTTGAAATTTGTATAAGAATACTTAGGATTCATGTAAAAACATTTAAAGTTCATGTTAAGAATACTTAAGATTCTTGTACTGTGATATTTGATACAGTAATTTGATGCTAGTAAAATCCAAAAGCTTAAAAGAAAAGAAATTAAAGAAAACATTAAAAGAAAATATACAAAAATAAATAGAAAATAAAGAAAAATATTAGCAAACCTTTTAGACAAACTATATAGCAAAATCCAAATTAATAGGCTGCTTAAAAAAAAGAAAAAGATAATACAAGAAAATTAATTACAAAACTATTAGAGATATTAAAAAAGATGCAAGAACATTATTAAAATCAATTCAAATCTAGACAAATCAAATATAAAATATTCAAAAAGAATTAGAAAGAAATTTACAAGCCAAAAGAAACAATTTAAGCAGACTGATACAGAGAAGTGAATTAGAATATTTTAAAAAAAGAGTAGATAGAAATGCTAGCAAATCTAAAAAAAAACACAGTATTAGGAATATCAGAAATTATATATACATTAATACAAGTAGTAAAATCTAAAGTTTAAGATCTATTTAGAACATTTGTAAAGATTTATATTAAAACAAGAAAAGTATTAGTAAAGTGAAAAGTTTTACAAATATATTTAATATCAAAAAAAACAGATTAGCAATACAATTTAAGTAATATAAGACCAATTGCATTATTTAAAACCTTTCACAAATGTATAACAAAAGTTTTGACTAAAAGATTAATAAACATATTTTGCAAGAAAAGTATCTTAAAAAGCCTAAACTTTGCAGACCTATCAGAAAATTCAACAGAGGAGTCTGTTTATATTATGAATATAATAATAGAAGATGCAAAAGATAATAATAAGAAGTTCTGGTTGGTTCTTCAAGATATAAAAAAAGCATTTAATTTAGTATTATTTACAATATTAAAGCTAATAATAAAAAGAATTAAACTACTAAAAACAACAATTAAGCTAATTTTAAACTTATTTACAAATAGAGAATTAAAAGTTATTGTATATTGAAAGCACACAGAGGCATTTCAAATCTAGGATAGAATAAAACAAGATGAGGTCCTGTCATCTCTTATATGAAAAATATTTTATGATCTGCTATTAGAACAAATACAAAAAGATACTAGTCTAGGATATGTAGTATTAGTAAAGTTATTATATAACCAAAATCTTAATTATACATTAAAGATGAAATGAAGACAAGTCATAGTAACATTCACAGATGATATAACCTGAATAGCAAAAAGCAAAGAGCAAACAGAACAAACAATTAAAATCATAGTAGAGTTTTTCAAATTCAATGATATACAAATAAATAGAAAAATATTCAAATTATTAATTATAAACTCAAAAGAAACCAAAGAAAACAGAAGAATTAAACTTAGCAATGAATGAATATACAAAGAAGACAAAAGTAAAATAACAAGATTTCTAGGAATTTGGCTAAACAACAGATTAAAAAAAATAGTAATAAAGACAAAAGCAAGAGAATTAGTATGATCAACAGTAGAAAAATTAAGAGAAAAAAAAAAAACCATTGTGCAAGTGGCATATATAACAATATGTGTAAAACAAGCTTTCAAAAAAAATGATAAATAATATACAAAGTCTAATTCTGAAATTAGTAAAAAATAAGTTAAAGATAGTAAGAACAGTTAAAACTAATATAATATTATACAGAAATCTAGACAACTACAACTTATTATAGAAACAATTATTGATAAAACAAATTATAAGATTATACAACTATTTAAACTCATTAGGCCTAGAGGAAATGCTAACCAGAATTTGAATAAGCCAAGGGTTAGCAATCATGGAAGCATCAGAAAATAATTGGCATAAAAATTTACCAAATATATACAATAAGTTTTAAAAAAATAATTTAATATGTCAAATAATGTTAAAAGCAAATAACATATAAATAACTTTTAGATTTAATAATTTGAATAATAGTTGTAAGCAAAATAAACAAAAAATAGCAGAAATACTTAAAGAAAAGTTTACAGTATATGTAGTACTAGCTTTAGGAAAACTGGATATTTTTTATACAAAACAGTTGATTAACAGAACTGGTGACCAAATAAATACATGACTGCAACTCAAAGTGCTAAGAAGAAACTCAAGTAAAGAAAAAGTAGTCAAATGATTTAAAATGATAAAAAAAAGAAATAATTGAGGATATTGAAATAAGAAAAATAAAGTCAATTTTCAATATACAAACACCAAACATAGATGTCTTGAAAATTAGTTTAGCAAAACTATCTGAAGATAAAAGAAAAAAAGACTAGGTTATACTAAAATGTCCAAAAAAGAAAAAAAAGAAAAAATCTTATAATTAGAAAAACTCTTATAAACAAACATAAAAAGATTCTTACAAAGTATTAGAATATAAAGCAAAAGAAAAATAACCCAAGACCAGTACTTAAAAAATATAAAGGTTGCAAAATAAACAAAGAAAAAGAACTAAATAAATACAAAAAATAGAATAACAAATTAGAGATGTTAGAAGCTTTAACAAATCTGATGAAAAAAAGAGATAAAAATTGGAAATTAGAAATCAAAAAAGAAAAGATTAATATAAAAGAGATTCAGAAATATAAGAAATTAATAATAAAGGAGAGTCAAGTTAAAAAGATAGTATGCCTTATATACGAAGAATAGCTAATTTAAAAGCAAAATATAAGCAATAAGTTAAAAGAAGAAATAAATAACAAATTATGTAAAAATCAAGAAAAAGACTATACAAATTTGTTCTTTTATATAGATGATTCTCTCAAAAGATCTAGTCTGAAAGAAAGAATTTGAGACAACAAAATAGGTACTGATTGGATGCAAGTAAACAAGAAAGAAAAGATAAAACTTGATAAAGATTACTTCAGAATGCAAAACTGACCATCATTAACCAAGCTAGAACTGTTAACAATTTGTGAGGTTCCTTTAATCATATTCAGAAATAGTAAAGTCAAAGTATATATAGATAGTATAACAGCAATAGATAGAGGACTAAAAATTAAAACCAATAAACAATGGCTTAGAGAAAAAAATTATGATATAAAAAGAAGCATAATAGAGATTATAAATCTTAAAGAATTGTAGCTAGAATTAGTTAAAGATTATAGTAATAATAAATAGAATAATTTAGTAGATAGTTTAGTAAAATTAGGTAGTAGCTTAGAAAATAGAAATAAAATAGTTAAAAAAACACTACAAAGTGAAAATGTTTTAATATATTAGATAGATAATGCAATAAAAACTCTACCAAGACAATTTTTAAAAAATGTTTTTGATCTTAAAGTAGATGCAGAATAGAGATTTTTATTAGTTATAAAGAAGCTAAAACCAAACAATATGACAGAAGAGCACAATTGGTTATCTTTATAAAGAAAAATTAAAGATCAGAGTAAAGTAAGATATACAAGTATGAAAAAGAACAAGTAAATCAAAGCACTGATCAAGTGTTTAAGTGAAAAATTATTTCTACTAAAGACATTAGCAGAGTGATGTTTAGATCTTTATACAAGCCCATGTTGTATTCTGTACAATGAAAAAAAAAAGAAGACCAAGAGCATTTAGCAATATGTAGCAATTATAAAAGAGGTTGGCAAAATATATAAAAAACCTCAATTAACCTGGCATAGTCAGCACTAACAGAAGAATTATGAAAGAACTTAAATAAAAGAAAATTTAAAGAAATCATATAGAAAAGAACTAGAAAAAAAAGAAAAAGAGTAAATATAAAATAATTAAAAGATTAATTTATAAAAAAGCTACAAAAATGATTTAAAAACTGATACAAACACTAACAAAAGCAAAAAATTTTTTATGAATATTAGTAAACACAACATGAAATAGCTTTTATAAGAATATATAAAAGAAATGATATAAAGCAGTTGTTGTTTGAAAGAAAGAACTAGGAATAGGTCTAAAAGAAAAGAGAAAATACAAAAAACAATTATTTGCAGAAACAAGTATACCAAAAGAGACAAAAGTAGCAAAGTTAAACAAACAAAACCTAGCTTAAAAGAAAGAAAAAATAAAGAAAAAAAAGGAGGATAGTAATAAAATACAAAAGTTATGGCTAGGTCAGTTAGAAATTTTGTTAATAATAATATAAGACTCTTTTTTTATAGTCTCAAAAGCTAGCTTGGTATAGGCTTTGAATTTAGATAATTTTCTAATCAGTATGACAGACTGCCTCTGGGCATTTTTGAGTAGCTAAAGAATGTTAAACCAAAATTTAAGTGTAACTGTATATACTAAATGTATATTAAATACTTAATAAAGATAAATAGCAAGGTTGCCAAAGTTAAAAAAAAAAAAAAAAAAAAACTGCATTTCAAGGTTACAGAGAATTAAAGTTATTAAAATCATTTTTTTGTTTTAATTTAAGTAAATATAAAGGCTAGTTTTAAATCAAATTAAAGTATATTATATTATTGTTAATTAATTTACTATTTATTCTGTTAAACAAAAGTTTAAAGATTGTAAGGTTTTTATTAAACAGTTCAAATTATTTTTATATTAGTTAATAAGTACAAATGAATTATAGTTGTTAGGTGAAATTCAGAAGTTTGCTAATGATAAAAGATGAAATCTAATTTTGATTTTCATCAAAGAAATATATATAGGTAATAAGAAGAGAAATCTGTAAATAAATTTTTTAAGCTATTATTGCAATAAACTTATCATGATATGATAAATCTACAATAGTAATAACTTATTAGTTATATCTTTAAATATATTTTCTATTTATTTTTTTTTTTTTTGTGTTAAACTAGCTTCTTTTGGAGCTGGGGCTTTTTATTCAGTATAGTCAGAATATAGGGACTCACAGCCAAGGCCTCAAAGGAGTCACCTTACATTAGAGAGTACAATTAGTCACATGTACACTTTTGGTGTCTAATTAAGTAGTCTGCTGATGGTTCTACACTAGCTGCCATACCTGCAACCCAACTAGGAGTGTTGCCTATTTAAACCCTCTGTACTGCAACCCTTACTGTATTACTAGATCATCTCTGCTATGTAAGTCAGTCGAGAAGGTCTAGATGCTTATCTGTATTCTTAGGACCCTGTACCTTATTTCATGCAATGTATCCTCAGAAGCATCATTACTAGAGCCTTCCGTGTCCCATACACAGCTAACCTAGTTTTATGTAACATGCTATAGTTACCTAACACTTGTAGTCAGAGCTAACCTTAAACCACTACATTACACTATTTCTATCCTTGTAAAGTTTACCCAAACTCCGGTACCTATCTTTCTGACATCTTCTTCATTATCCCTTACTAGCTGCAACTCAGAACCGTCAGTCTTAGTCCTGACTACCAATTCAGATGGCCCGGTATGGTATACCTTAGTATCCTTTTCCTCTGGCGAATCTGGCAGCCTGATTGGTCATGTGCTCCTCTACACATTTTGACATTCGGTTTTAATCTTCGGTTCTTATGAAGGTGTTTCGTGGGCTTCCATTGGTCCAACAGCACCATCGAAAGTTTGTGCTATCTCTTTACTCAAGAATTTCCAAGTAGAATTCTGTCTCCTCAGTTCCTTAGTCTTCTACGCCTGGTGGTCTTATCGTGGATTTGCACCGAAGTCTTATACAATACTAGTTATTAATATTCCTTTATATACATGTACTGTGTAATATTACACTTCGCATAGATGCCCCCGAGCTCCCAATGTCAATAGGACCCTGGCTTGGTGTACCTGGGTTACAGCCGCATGAGGCCAACCAATCGACAGGAGACAGTTTCCGTATCACAAATATAATTTCCAAATATCGTTGTAGGTGGAATTTGAACCTTAGATCTGCTACTTAGAGGATGACAACCCAACTACTACACTAGGATCATCATCCTTACATTCTCTATTTATAATTTGATATAATTTCATATATTTTTAGGTAACTTTTTCAATTTTTTATTAGATCAAATTTATATCAAAATGATTAAATATTAATATTTATTTATTATATTAAAATTTGTTTTTTTAACTTTCTTTACTATGTATTATTTTAATAATATATTATCTTTGCACTACTTCTATTTAAAATTTAAAGCCATCTTTAGTTAGAAGGATTTGGGTTTTTATTACTTTAGCAAAATACATATAAGTGCCACTAACATGAATTAATGCATTTGTACTTGTTTTAATTATTATTCAATTTTCAATGCTATTTAACATTAAATAATAGTATAGGTAATATCGTTACTTCTGATACATCACATTTTATTAAATAAATTAAAAAGCTTATTAATAATATTAAATCTAATGACTGTTATTTT
>CAJVQA010002968.1:0-20595 GCA_910591915.1 Cetraspora pellucida
AAAATAAGTTATTATAAAATACATTTATGCTTCAGACTTATACTGGTTTCCAGTTCCTAGTATTATTCTGAATGCCACCAGCTATCATCTGAATGATATTCTCTGTTCCCTTTTTCTCTTAGTAGCATATAATTGATTTGCTTAATAAAATTTTTATTTTCTATAGAGTACTTATTATAAATTAATTAAAAAATAAGTTATTATAAAATACATTTATGCTTCAGACTTATACTGGTTTCCAGTTCCTAGTATTATTCTGAATGCCATCAGCTATCACCTGAATGATATTCTCTGTTCCCTTTTTCTTGTGCAATTGGGACGTTTTGTCCTGGCTTTTATTTTGATTCTGATCACAACAAACCTTTTTCACAGTTTTCAAGTTCAGAAATTCAGGTGTTGACGTGGTTGATACTTCAGATTGTATCGGTGGAGTTGAGTTATTATGTGATTCTTAAAGTTTTTTTTCCCGATTCCTCTCTCTAGAGTTGGCAATCGCAACGAAACCTACCCGAAACTAGTTTCGGGAGACTCTAATCCTAAACTAGTTTTGGATTTTCTAAAAAACATCCGAACCTCCGAAACCTGAAATCCTGAAACTATAATCCAAAACTCCGAAACTATAATCTAAATTTTTTAAAAAATTATAACTTAAAACATACAAACAAAAAAATTTAGACTAACAAAGTAATAATAAATTAATCATTCTATTTATTTCAAATAGCTCAATAAATAGAATATTTTAGTATAGCCAGAAAGTATTATAATTACGGTTTTTATAATCCTCCAATTTGTGCAATAGCACAAAGTTTTTATTAATACTACCGAGCCATTTGTTACTATTGTTTTCTTCAATAATTTTTTGTTGCTGTGTCCTGGATTCAAATAAATAATCAGAGTTATAATCTTCCGGAAGCGCATTAAAAATTAAATCTACAAGATTTCCTGGTTCATTCGCATTTTCTTGATTAGTTTTTATAATTCATTTCGAATTTCATTCTTTTTGCGTTTATTGTTAATGGGAATTTGGTTACGGCAATTAACATATATTTTTAGAATAGTGTGTTCATTGGATTTCATGCTTTTAATGATCGCTTTTCACTTTAAATAATCGAAGAAAAAAAAAACACTTACTAAATCAATTAGTTAATATTTTGATAAATATTATTATTATGATCTAATCATGAACTAACAATATCATATGATTTTTGAAACTTTTTGGGGTGGTGATTTTACCCCAGTCTACATTGATCATGCCGAAATTAATAATTCATCGAATCAGCAGAATACCCATTCAGTTAATTTTCATAAGGTGTTCCAGGAATAATGATAACAGCTGTAAATCGGATCTAATAATTAAATTCAGATATAAATTATTAAATCTGGATCAAAGTCATTATAGTATTTACAATTTAGAGGTCAGATTAGTTAATCCACTTTATATATTTATTGTAAAGATATAGTCTATAACTATTTTGTATTATAAAAACTGGTTTAACACAGGTTTTTATATATAAAAAATAGTTTAGATTATACCTCTAATTTATTGTTATTGATTTTATAGAAATTTATTATACCAATAGGGTTTTGGGATTTCGGGTAAGGTTTCGGGTTTCGGATAAGGTTTCGGGTTTCGGATGAGGTTTCGGAAACTATAATCCGAAACCCAAAACTTTCGGATTTGGCCAAAAAGGTTTCGGTGACCAACTCTAGATGTATGTTTCTAAAAAAAAATATAAAATCGTGAGTGATTTAAAAAGATTTGGTTATACAGTATAATTTTTCTAAAAAAAAATAAATGTATGCTGTTAAAATCGATTAATACGATCCAATTCTATCTTATTTTTGCTTATTTTGGATAATCCTTTAAAAATGTAACAGCAACTTATCATTTTTACTTAAATAGATCACTTGTAATGATTTGCTATGTTAAACAGGAACGAAGTGTACCAAAAATGGAATGTAATGAAGTGTACCAGGAACAGAATACAAAGTAAGTAGGGTAGCGAGTGAAATGGTGTGTGGGATTCTCAGCATATGATTAGGTAATCTGTCATTGTAGATTTGTGTAGCACTCTCAACAATACTTTAAAAGGTAGATAGTGTTATCAGCCTAAGTTACGTGCCACGTGACATGGCTAACCAAATAAGGGTGACCTGGCTAGAAAAGTCAGAATCATCAGAAAGGACCAAAATGTAGGAAAAGTCCTTTCCGATCAAAGGGGCGAGGTAAGTAACGTAGTCAGTAATGGAGGGAACACTAATGTAGTCATTAAAGATGGGCAAATTGCAGTTTTTCAAAAAATCCCGCGCGTGACGCACAGGATTCATTAAATCTGGTGCCGCGTGGTTGAACTTCATTCAAGTTGATGAAGAGTCAACAGATCGAAAAAATGGCTAAGCGGGGATGTCCCAGAACTAAACCAGTTGAATCTTGAGAGGTAGCAGCAAAATTGGCTGAATGGGTAGATGGCCTAATCAGGCGGAAACATATAAAATCAGATAAGCATAATGAATTTTAATTAACTGCTTAATTTAGAGTTCAATGCAATTACTAATAATAGATCATCAGCAGAGAAATATAAGAATAAGCACAATGCAGGCAATAGGCCACTACCACCGCAAGAAGTAAGATTCGCAATGAGAACACATAAAACATGAAGCACTTCAAATAACAGAAATAATAGTACTTCAAATGAGTCAACTGAAACAGTAGCAACTTCCAGTAGCCAAGAGACACAGAACTCAGCTTCAGACCTAGAAACACGAATGAGAACATACATAGACATAGCGATTCAGGCATTAACAGCATCATTAGTATGTAATATGCAGCATTACATGGAACAGCAGGCAGAAGCACAACAAGAATGGAACACAAGACTCATAGAAACTATAAATCAGAGACTCACACCATTAGAACAAGCAAACCCACACAACGATATTCAAAATATACCAAGAGAACAGAATAGTACAACACAACAGCAACACACCAGCCAATCGGATACTCAACAAAACATAAGGGAGTTAGAAGAAAATATAGAGACTACACAAGGTAATTATCCTCCAACACCTACAATGAACAACTTAATACTACAATTAAATTCAAAAAATCAAGGTAGAAAAGTAGTAAATGATAGCGAGGAAACAAGTTATAAAACAACCAACAGAAAGTTCCCATCATTAACCTATATATCTAAAGAAAAGATGTATGCAATTCAAGGTTTTTATAATCAAACAGCTATAGAGACAGAGCAGATACGACTATGGTGGGTAATGAACTGGTCAGAAGGGCAAAAAAGAATAGAAATGCTTCCAAAGAAACCAAACTTACCTAACAAGACATGGAAAGCTATAGCATTAGGCATGTTTGTTGACTTACAAGAGTTTGTACATAAAAACCTAGTCAACAATGTCAAACAAATGAATGAAGATTCAACATTACAAACATTAGATGGAGGCATCTTAACTATCAAAAAACGAAGACAGAATGCCACATTTGAAAATATATTAGAGTGGCTTCTTGCATTTAAAGCATATATAGATGCAGTGCTTATAATTTATGACAATCAGGAATTAGAACTGAACACATATCGAGATCACATAAATGAGCTATGTATAAGATATAGATTCTCAGCTGTAATGAGCTATGATGAAGATCGTAGAATAGCATTAGTAATAAATTGTGATACAACTTTAATGGACCGAGATACAGAAGCTGAAGGAAAGAATTTTGATGCAGCAGCTACAAAAAGAGCTAGAGATGAGTGGCATTACAATGGATGGTCTAGCATTATGTGGCATGATGGGAAGGAAATATGCCTTAATTGGAATAGAAGAATATGTACAGAAGACAAAAACTGTAGCAGGGTTCATGCCTGCATTACATGCAAAAAACTAGGACATAGTGAGAAAAACTGTTTTCGTAAACACTCAGAACTTAGAAAGTTTAGTTTAGCAAATACAAATTCAAAGTTTGAACAACGTAACACTAACTAATAAAATAAATAAATAAATAAATAAATAAATAAAAATAATACCAACAATCAATAACAATAAAATAACAACATAATATAGCATCATTAGTTAAATATACACAATATATATATATATATACGGAATAATAATAACATTAAAATTAGGCAAGTAAATTAAGGATAGTAGCTAACAAACTTTAATATTATATAATATAACAGTAACTAGTGATAAAAGACCGAAGTTCAAATACAGTACACAATTCAAAGCAGGCAGAGCATTAACACTACATACAAAACCAACATTACAATCAGTAAATCAAACAATTGAAACACAACCCCCAAGAAGCATCCCAATGACGCAAGAAGAATTAACAATACTATCACAGTTAGATCCACATCAATTCAATGTTACAACTCCTATCAACAAAATAGCTTTTGATTACTTAACAAGTAATCACCCCAACCGCCTAGTTATTAAATATATACAAAATAGGTTAGAGCATGATTTTAGATTCAATTTCTCAAAAAAGCATACAATGACAATACAAGAAAACCTAAAATCAATTGATATAGAGCCATCTGCTTTAATAAATTATATAAACAGTGAGATTGCTATAGGATGAATGTGTGGACCATTTACTATTAACAACTTACTATATTCAATAATTCAAGTAAATCTATATGGGTTAGTAGAAAAGAAAAACTCCAACCCCAAAGTATACCGAGTAATATCTCACTTATCTGCTCTTCGTGAAATGAGCATAAATGATGGCATTGATCCAAAAGACTTTACAACAAAGTATGAAAACCTGAACCATGCAATTGGATGGATAACTCAGTATGGCCATGGTTGTCTGCTATCAAAAATTGATATCCAAGATGCATATCACATCTTGCCAGTCCATCCAGTTGATCAAATTTTGCAAGGACTGCAATGTGAAGGAAATATTTATTTTGATAAGGCACTTGCATTCGGAAATAGAGCATCAGGAGGAATTTTTTGCCGCTTTGCAGATGTTATTACATGGATTGCTATAGAACAAGGAATAAAATCAATAATACATTATGTAGATGACTTTTTAATAATATCAAAAACTAATGCACAACAAGAATTGAACCAATTTTTGCACATTCTAAAAATACTAAATGTTCCATATAAACAGTCTAAACTCGAAGGACCATGCACTGCTCTAACATTCTTAGGAATCAATATTGATACTAACACTTTTTCAGCCTCAATCCCACATTCGAAGAAAGCCAAGCTTATAGAAATGCTTACAGAATAGCAAAACAAAAAGTGGTGTTTTAAAAAAGACTTACAATCCCTAGTAGGCTCATTAATGTGGTTATATCAAGTCATTCCACAGGGCAGACCTTTTATCCAACGTTTCATTAAAGCATCAGGTAGCACTAATAAATCAAAGTTCAGCATAAAAATCACTGGCCTTATGAAGGCAGACATAAGATGGTGGTCTAGTATCCTACTTACTTGGTCTGGTGTGTATTTCATGGAGGACAGAGTATGGCTACAACCTAGTACACAAAATTTATACACTGATGCATCAAACCTGGGAGGTGGTGCAACATATAACTTATACTTTACAACATTCAATTAGTCTCAGGAATTAGACTTATCGAAGCATAATATACAAGTGCGTGAACTACTTACATGCTTAATAGCAATGCTCACATTTTCTCCATTATGGTTGAAGAAACGACTAATCATGTGGACAGATAATCAAGCGAATGCTGAAGCATTTTATGCTGGATTCTGTAAAAATTCAACTGTCAATGACATAATAATAAAAATGTACATGACCCAAATTCGTGACAACTACTCAATCAAGTTAGAGCACATTTCAGGAAAAAATAACAAGGAAGCAGATTTATTATCATGTAATGGATTCAGACAATACAGGATACAAAATCCATTTGCAAGATATCTACAACCAGTAATCCCAACAGAGTACACTAACTTAATAACTACAATTTCTTCTCTCTATCTTTAGGCACAGATAACACCATAGCATATAATAGCATGATTAAAACACCACAACCACAAATAGAAACATCAGTTAACTTTACAAATGGCATACCACTAGACAAGCAAGCAGCATTGATATTAGGCATAAGCTCTCCAAAACACTACACATATACCAACATCATTAAGCATTATGAAAAACTGGCCATAGAAAATAAATGGCTAAACAAAGATAGAACAATATAGCCAATATCAAGTGACAGCTTAGCAAAATTTATAACATACCTACATCCGAAAGTTGCTCCTCCAACTATTACATCATACCTATCCACACTAAAATATCACCACACTATGAATCACACCAACTGGGACCACATACGCTATGATCCACTAATAAAGCAACTGTTAAAGACTATAGAAAGCAATCATACATTTAAGCCAACAAACCAAAAAGAGCATATTACTAGGGACCAACTACAATACATAAAATCAAGACTAAGCCTGAACAACCCTAATGACCTATTATTTTGGTCTGTAGCATTGGCAGCATTTTACAGCTTGGTCTGCCTAGGGGAGCTCCTACCAAAATCGCGAAAAGATATGGCAAAAATCTCTGCAATACATGCCCTAAAGTTCGAAAAAGCAGGCAAGGACACATTCATCACAATTCAGTTACCCAGAATGAAGAGCCACAAAACAGTAGAATGCCCAATACTAATTATAAACTCAACAAAGGACAACCTATGCCCAATTGAAGTTCTGAAAGCATACATAATTCAACGAACTAACCTGAAATATGCCCCAGGAGAATCTGCTTTGTTTATTAAAACCAATGGGACTATAGCAACCAAAGGCTGGTTTATCGACAAGCTTAAATCACTTTTACCAGGCGCCAATGTAGCTGGTCACAGCTTTCGTGCGAGAGGCACTACAGAGCTAGTACTATGAGGTGTATAGCTTTCTGTAATTCAGAGAATAGGAAGGTGGTCATCAGATGCATTTCACAAATACATCCAAGCACACCCTGCGACAGTGGCTACGATTTTAAGCAAGGCATATTCTAATTAACGATCATCTTATAAACATTGGAACCAGATCATAATCAGAATACTATATAAAAAAAAAAAAAAAAAAAAAAAGGAGGAAAATATACGCATATGTATAATATGTACATCAATTAAACTAACGGTTAACAAACCACTGTCAGGTTGGCCAAGGTAACAATAACAAAGAAAGTGAATAAATTAAGTAATACCAAACCAGGTATGTCAGACCAATTCAGTACCACAGTAATCTTACGTTCCTGGGAATGCCATTCGAACTCCCAGGATAATAATAATAATGTATTATAATATATACACATATATATAACGTATAAATAAATAAATAATTATAATGCACAAAACAAACATAAATAAAACATGAACAAAATGACAGAACCCCATTTTTGGAGTCCATGCAGAATTCTGCCATTTTGTAGTAACTTAAGACTTCATATCAAAAGCCGGCCTGCTTTATGCAGTGTGGGAGACCACCGGCTGGTACTACGCATCGCGAATTCAACTGATGACGGTAATACCTGGCGCATTATGGTTGCTGTTCCTGGGAGCATATCCCGTCTCGACTTATGCATCAATCGCACTGATATACTCAATAAAAATCATTCAATAAAGTTAATATCTAGCACTATTGGCTAGATGCATCCAACGATAACATATCACATGTGTGCAATGCTTTTTGTTCAAGTTGACGAAGAGTCAACAGATCGAAAAAATGGCTAAGCGGGGATGTCCCGGAACCAAACCAGTTGAATCCTGAGAGGCGGCAGCAACATTGGCTAAATGGGTAGATGGCCTAATTGGGCGGAAACATATGAAATCAGATAAGCATAATGAATTTTAATTAACTGCTTAATTTAGAGTTCAATGCAATTACTAATAATAGATCATCGGCAGAGAAATATAAGAAAAGCACAATGCAGGCAACAGGCCACTACCGCTGCAAGAAGTAAGATTCGCACCCGGACCCTCCCGCCCTGCTTTGGAGTCCACGCAGAATTCTGCCATTTTGTAGTAACTTAAGACTTCATATCAAAAGCCGGCCTGCTTTATGCAGTGTGGAAGACCACCGGCTGGTACTACGCATCGCGAATTCAACCGATGACG
This sequence comes from Cetraspora pellucida, assembly GCA_910591915.1. Taxonomy (NCBI): domain Eukaryota; kingdom Fungi; phylum Glomeromycota; class Glomeromycetes; order Diversisporales; family Gigasporaceae; genus Cetraspora; species Cetraspora pellucida. The sequence goes on from CAJVQA010002968.1 coordinate 8,118, forward strand.
GTGATACCCGGCGCATTATGGTTGCTGTTCCCGGGAGCATATCCCGTCTCGGCTTATGCATCAATCGCACTGATGTACTCAATAAAAATCATTCAATAAAGTTAATATTCTGCACTATTGGCTAGATGCATCCAACGATAACATATCACATGCATGCAATGCTTTTCGATTTTGATTTTCCAACGACTGTGATCGACAAAATTTTGGCCACATTATACATAATTTTGGCCGGAATTTGATTTTTTAATCGTTTAAGGTTTGGGTCTGTGTGATGGTAAAATTAACCCAGGAACATATTTCACTTAGGGTTAAAAATTACATTTTACAAATTTACAATACATGTAATTTCACGGGATATATAGTACCTAGAGATGGGCAAATCGCGGTTTCTCCAAAAATCCCGCGAGTAATTTTGCCTAAATTTTTGGTCGTTGCCGTCGTCGTATTTTTTGCAAGGTTTAATAGCAGTAATTACATTAAGCACGTCCTTGGTTAAAGGTTTCATCAGATCCAATTTTTGTAAGATGATTCCAAATATTATTATTACTACGCATATAATTTATTTTGAAAAGAGCGACTTAATCATAAAGAATATTTTTGTAATGTAAGCGAAATATACTAACGACAAAGAAGGTAAATTCTTATCGTATATATAAATAAACATATGTGTGAAATGGTATGCAAATAAATAAATAAACTTTAATTAGGAATTAGCTAAAGATGTTAATGCAGGTCAGATATTATATTAATGCTAGCCAGATATTATGATAATGCCGGCCGAATAATCTTATTTAGGGATCATATTAAAAATCCCGCGCGTGCCCATCTCTAGTAGTCGTAATCATTATAGTCTTAAAAAATGTTAATATAGAACAAGAAAATGTATATAGTAAATTGTTCTTATAAATAAAGGCCGTAAAGGCCCTAAGGGAAGAGGAACCCGTCCTTGGCTTTATTAAAAATAATAACTGGCCACTTACATCATAATAAATATATAAACGTCTCCCTTGCTACATTAACTAATCGCTAAACCCCAGACCATAAAAACCCGCTTCTTGAAATTATCTGTTCTAGCCCGTAATATTGTTACACCCCATCCGGCTGTTGTATCCTAAAGTACCAGGATCAGCAGTGGTCACTCGAGTCCAACTATCCGAAGAAGTGTGATAGTTGAGGTTATACGTGTTGTCCAATTACCCGAAGTAGTGAGGTAATTGAGGATTAAAGTTAGTAGACAGCTCAAGAAAGGAAAACCACAGTACAGGTAAAGAAGAAATACTTACCTACGGACCCAAACCACCGACCAAATCTAAACGCCTCTTTTCGACTAAGCCAACCGTAGGTTACACGAAGTTTTGGATTGTGGAGCGACTGACTCGGCGTGTCGACCGATTTCAATAGATACCAGGAACGAACGCCCTCTGTACGCAAAATCTTGGAATTGATTGGTTCGCGTGACTTATTCATAATTCAATATTTTTTAAAAAAAAACCTATAAATGAGCGTATACATCTGTAAAATCAAAGATACAATAAAACAATAGTAAAATAATTTTTTTAGGCAGAAAAATTAGTGACCCTATGTAAATTTAAAGGCCTCAATGCTAAATATTTCGTAATTTTCAATTTTTTTCATCGAATTTTTATCGGGCGATAATCACTGACTTAATCGAAAGAATTTATCGATCATTTCTAAATATGAAGAGGGCCTAAATTATGTTTCGTAGATTTTAAATTTTTTTGCAGGGCCCCAGAATTTTGGGTCGGATTCATTGGAATTATATAGCAGTCGGACATTGACTTCATCAATAGGTTTTTAGCTCAGTCACTGAAATTCAAACCAATATTCGGATTGCAAGTACTATCGACTTCTTTTATAAAGAGTCATTTTCTTATACCAGGAATGGATTGCAATGAAGATATGGTTTCCCGCGACTGAAATGGTGTCTGCATAGATTTCTCCCGTTCCTGGTTTTGCACAATTGCGTTGCGCAGCTACTTATACCAGGAACGGAGTGCATGGTTAAGTGAATGTCAAGTGTTTCTGTACAAATACATGCTTTTAATTGGGTATTTCTTTTTATATACATCATGTGATTACTTATTTCTATATTTATTATGGATTGCACTATTATATAGTTATGTAATTAGAAATTACGTATGGGGTTTTTCGTCTATATGTAACTTGATTTTCCTAATTTCATATAGCGCTTCCCTATCTATGTGTAGCAAAATTATTATACGTACCTAATATTACTAAATAATTCTTACGCATTCAAATGATTCTAATTATTTATTTCATACTGTAGCCATTTTTGTAATCGTATTGCCATCCGAGTTCTTGAAAGCCATGATCAGAATTTAAATAAAGTTAGCAATATTAATACGTATTGAATAAATTCTCGAATTTATCGTAACTATACTTGAATTTGCAATATTAACATTTTAAAGCATTGACCAATCGTATTTTATAAAAAGATACATTTGCACAAATGGCTCTAAAAAAAGTCTTCGTTGGACAATTTTACTGTATAAACTAATCCCTTCTAATTCCTAAATCTGACTCTAACCCTAACATAAATAAGCTTTAAAGAATTTTTGTTGCACCACGAACCTGGCACACATTCAAGTAATGCAAAATTCTTTAAACCTCATTCCTATAAAGACTAACATTTGTATTTAAGTTAAAATTAATAAGATGGAGAATCTTTGAAGAAATTTTTTTATTAAGTAAATTTTTGACAAACAAACGTTGGTTTTAAATCTTTCTGATCATGTCATTCTATATATGATCCTAAGCATTTATTTGACCTTCGTCACCATACATCACATTTTCAATAGTGCGACAACCCTATATGATCACATGTTCGATAGTGTGACAACATACATTACATGTTCGATAGTGTGACAATAAATATCAAATATGAATTTCCGTTCCTGGTTTTGTGCGACAACGTCGTGCAGTTACCTTATTTTATAGTAATAGTGGTTACATCACAAGAATTTATTTTGCAGACGTTTGTATTTTTAATTATATAGGTATATATATATATATAGATACAAACGTTTCATTTCCTCCCACCAAATTTATGAAGAAAATAATGCTAATCATAATATAAAAAAGTCAGTGATCAGACGCATATAATTCAAATAAATAACAAATAATGCCGTGTGAAAAAACATAACCAAACAAATACAACATTTTCACTCTTATAATCATCATTCATTGACTCCATTCTTGGTTGTATGGAATTTCCTTTAGACTGTATAACGTTATTTTTTGCCAATTCAATCATTATTTCTATATAGAAAAGTGCTACACGGATTGGAATTATATCTGTGTGAGAACTTTATAAAGAGCAATTGTGGTTTTTAAATTCCTTTCACCGTACATATTTACTGAAAATAAAAAACCATGGAAAAAACACCAAAAGAATGGCTTGAAGAAGCAATTAACAAGGGGCATATAAATAATCTTGCATTTCATAAATTTACAGATTCTGAAATGATTGCCATTGGAGGTTTTGGGAAGGTTTATAAGTACGAATGGAAGGACTGTGATTTAACAGTTGCTCTAAAATGTCTTAAAATCGATGCGGATATTTTAGATGAAAAAATTGTTGACGCTTTTATAAATGAGGTATTCAATATATTAAAACTTGAATTCTTTTGAATTGCTTCCTGTAGAATTATCCTTTTTTTTTTAAACAATAATTTGAAATTAAAGCTTAAGCTACTGCGAAAAGTCGATTACCATCCGAATATTATTAAGTTCTATGGGGTCACGAAAGGTATGCATACGAATTATTTTTCCTAAATATGAATTAATAATTATTTTAATTTATAGCATTATATAATTATTATAATAGACAATGGTGGATATTATAGTATGGTACTACAATATGCTAATGACGGAAATTTACGAGAATATTTGATAACAAATTTTACAAGACTACAATGGGCCGAAAAATTATTCATTGCCAAGGAAGTAACGCGTGGTCTTTTGTTCTTACACGATAACAATATTATTCATAGAGACCTTGTAAGTACATCATATTTATAGGTTTAATTTTTAGGTACAGCAATTAATGTTATGACATATTTTATAGCATTCGAAGAATATCTTAATTCATCAAAGACGGCCAAAAATTGCCGATTTTGGGCTATCAAGACATATGAACGAGGTGTATATGACATCAAATTCATCGGTTCGTGGAATGACGGCATATGTTGATCCTCAGTGTCTTTTTGAAATAGGTTATGAACGTAACAAGAAGTCAGATATCTATAGCCTTGGAGTAATACTTTGGGAAATTTCGAGTGGAAGACCACCATTCCAACACTTAACAATCGAAATGATTGCTGTTCGTATTTATCAAGGAAGGAGAGAAGATCCAATAGAAGGTACACCGTCTCAATATATTAGCCTTTACAATCGATGTTGGGATAAAGATCCCATTAGTCGTCCAAAAGCAAAAGAAATACTGGATACTTTGAAACAAATTAATCCTAACGAAATTCCGAGTATGCACCCTCCTATTAATATTGAAAATATGAGAGAAGAAGCGAACAAATGCTTTGAGCAAGGCAAATTTCTCAGTGCATTAGAACTTTATGAATCAATTCTCAAGAACAGCAACCATAATATTGAAGACCAAGAAATCGCTTCATCTTGGGATCTCACTTGTGAATGTGGATTAGAAAAAATAAATGAGTTAATAATGGTACTTTACAAGAACACTACGTTAACTTCTTTGAATCTTTATTGGAATAAACTTGGATCAAATGTTGGAAAAATATTAGCAGATGCACTTTACAAAAACACTACACTGAAAAATTTGAATCTTAGATATAACGATCTTGGATTAGAAGGAGGAAAAGCATTAGCAAATGTGCTTTGCATAAACACAACGTTGACTTTCTTGGATCTTGGTCGTAATGATATTGGAGCAGAAGGAGGAAAAGCTTTAGCAGAAGCACTTTGCAAGAACATGATGCTAAAAAGTTTGGATCTTTACAGTAATAATCTTGGGCCAGAAGGCGGAAAAGTTTTAGCTGATGCGCTTTGCATGAACACCACACTGATTTCTTTGAATCTTGCTCGTAATAATCTTGGACCAGAAGGAGGAAAAGCATTAGCAGGTGCACTACGCAGGAACACTACGCTGAAAAAACTGTATATTCATTTTAATGATATTGATTTCATTGTAGAATCTAATAATTCAAATACCAAAATAGTGCAATAATTGTATATGTAATTGTAACTCATATAACTTAATGTTAATATTTAAAGTATTGAATAAATATTTTTTAATTTTTATTTTAACTATTATTCTTTTCGGATCTGTTTATTTATTCAAGGAAGATACACTACAGGAGTAGTGCCATGCTGTGGCTTAACTACAAATTTTATAAAGTGTTACATACCATGTGACGAACATTAAAGAGGATCAGGCATGTGCATAGCACACCGCATGTAAAAGATGAGGTGCAGCACATCAATGATATATACAACTCAGATGTAATTTCTCTTTTCTTTTTTTTTGTTATTCTTATTATTTTTCCTAATATTATTGCTTAAATATCTGGGTATATATGTACAGTACCCAACAAAAGTAACGCCCAATGATCAATTTTATAGTAAATTACATATAAAATCCTTTTTAGGAAATCATGTTACCAAAAAAAAACAAAAAAACGCGTTTATTTCGACCTGTGAAAATTATACATTATAAAATATAAATACCAAATTTTTTAATCATATAAATTACAAAATATTTTTATTTTAAAACTTTGGATTTTTAACAATTTTAAAATTTTAAACTTTCATTATGTTTTTATTATGTAAATTTTGTAAAATTTAATTATAAGTTTTATATTATATTAAAATTTATATTTTTTATAAAATAATTTTACATTGCTCTTAAAATATAATAACATTATTTTAATAATTTTAGTTAAGTTTTTTTAAAAACATTTTATATTTAATTTTAAAATTAAATTTACAAATTTTATATGTTTTATATATAAAATTTTTAATTATAAAATTCATAATTTTTAAAAAAATAAATCTCAATTTATTTATCTTAGTGAAACTCAAATATGTTTGTCTTAGTAAAACTCAAATATTATAGAATATAAACATTGAATTTATTAATTAAATTATAATTTTTTTAAAAAATAAAAAGAATATTGACTTTACAATTATATAAATTTTAATTTTTTATATGTTTTACTATAAAAATACATTGAGTGTTACTTTTGTTGGCTACTGTACATTTCATAATGAATATCAGAAAATATGTTGTAAAACATAATATTTACAAGTCAGCAAATATAATATAATTATCTTATTTATCTTTTTTGTTTACTTTTTACTTTGTATTCTTTTTTTTAATTTTATTTTTTTTGAAATAAAGAAATAACAAATATTATAACACAAAAGAGTTAAACAAAAGTTAGACTGCAAAAAAAAAAGATACTATTAATTCAAAATTTTTTAATTCATCTTAAATAGTAATTTTAGTTTTATAAATTATAAAAAAGATTTTTGTAATAATAACTTTAACATGGTTTTATCATATACTAGATCATTATTTATGTTTAGATTTATTTATTTATTTAAAAAAATATATTATATTAAAATATTGAATACATAATATAATTTTTATAATCTGAAGTCTCTTGCAACCAATAATAAGTAATCTTTTCAAAAGAGAGTATTAGATTTGGCTAGTGGGTGATTAAGGCTTTTGATTACTTAAACTTAATAAAAGTTTGTAGAGTAAGTTACATAATAAGAACTTTAATAAATAATGATGTTTATAGGAGTTTATTGAATTTATACTAAGTATAGTGTTAGAGTTTTATTATAGATGATACTGTATATTGGAATTTGTTATTTTATAAAGCAAATAAAGCATATCACTCATAAGAACCATTTTAGCTTTTATTTATAATACTAAATTCATTACTTACAAATACAACTTTATACTTATTATTTATTAAAACTAATTAAAACTATTTATATATTTATTTAATATTTTTTATTTTTTCTTCTTATTCTTTATCTACTTTTTTGAATCTAAAATACTATTTTTAATCTTAAATGTAATTTATTGCACTTATTGCATTCCATGCATTTTTTATATAATTAGTCATGATTTTTTAGTCAAAGACTAGAAAATATTTAGATATCAATTTCAAAAAATTTATTTAGATAACAATAAAAATTTAAATATAATTTGGATATAAATTTTATTTATTTTTTCTTATTAAAATAGATTATATTAAGCATTTTTAATGATTCTAAGCTTAAATTTTAATAATTATCATCCAAAAAATTATTATATACTAAAAAACTACATTTAACTGCATATGCAAAAATAGATAACTATATATATTTTATTGCTATATTATATAAAAGTGAAAGAGATGATAAAGCTTTTTTCCAAAATATATTTAAAGCATTATATTTAATTATAACTAAATTAAGATTACAATAAATGCCTTATTTATTTAAAAGTGCAATAGATGGATTTCTAAATTAAAAAATATCTGTTGTATAAGAAAAAATATCTTAATTTTTAGTATATAATTAAATAAATTAGGAATTAAAAACTTAAGTAGCTTTAAAATTGGTTAAAAAGAATATAAAAATTATGTTTAGAGAATTTTTTAAAAGCAGATTTGAATTTATCTTAAAATAAAGAAAGCTTATCATTAAGTTTTAAAATAATATTATTAATAACATGACCAAAATTATTATTAGTTTTATCATTATTAAGAAATATTTCTAATTGTAAATTTGAGCTTTTAGAAAAGAAAATATATACTATTTTTTTTTAAAAAAAAAATTAAGTGTATTAATAAAAAATAATAAATAATAATAAATAAATATAAGATAAATTTTAATTTAATTATTATCTTGTGCATTATTAAAAATAGACATTATTTTATTAATAAAATTAAAATTGTTTATTTGCTATTGTTCTTTTAAAAAAACTTGAACATATTCTAAATATTATAAATATAAAATGCTATTCAAACTAGGAGTTTTATTATATAGCATTTAGTAATGATATAAAACAAAATATTAAACTATTATATAAAATTTGACTATTACCTTTAGGTAAAATAATATATTAATAAGGGTATAACAACCTAGTGAAGTTGTCAGGTTGTCAACTCTTCAAGTAGTAGATTGTGTGTTCAAATCCTTTTTACAGTGAAAATTTGAATTATCACCTATGTAATATTTGTATTACAGCAACTGTTACTAATGATTGGGTTATTATATCTATAATAGCAGTTATATCAGCATGACTGGCAGGTCATAGGACATCTGTATAAGTATAGCATTATACAGAGAAATGCAAACTGACAAATTGAGTAGTGCAAACACTAGATAAGTCCTTGTAGCTATGTAAATTTATTGAAATTAAGTAACAAAAAGTCTATTTGGTAAGACCTGAGTAGAAAAGTAGCTGAATCTTTGATAGCCCTAATGTAAAAGCTAGTCTGAAGAAACAGATACCAAGGTTATAGTACTCAGTTATAGTAGCCAGATGAAAAGAATCTCCAAAATGTGAGTTTTAGGAGTACTACTAATCAGGCTGCTGAAACAAACTAAAGGAAAAGAATATCTGACCAACCTGATATACTGATAGACACATTATAGTTTTATGTAGACTATCTGAATTGTGAGTTTGGTACAAAGACAGGTAAATAGATGGATGTATACTAAAGTACTTGGGTTATGCTGTGAAGTAGATGATGGGGTCTAAGTAAACTCTACAAAGACATAATGGTTTAATGGTTAGCCCTAACTGCAAATGTTGGTTTTGTTATAACAATATTTAGGTTAGTTATAAAAATGAATGCAGAAGGCTTTGAGAATGAACTCAAGGATAAATTAGTTCTAAGGTTAAGATAATGATCTGGGCATCTGAGTATAACTTAGTAATGTTAATACAGGTTACAGATTCAAAAAGTTTAAAGTAAAACACCCAAGCAGAAGTATTAGATACAGCAATTAGTAAGGAACTTTTAGGTGAACTCCTTAACTAGATAATATAGAAAAGATACACATGTAGCCAATTGTATGCTCTCCTGTAGTGGTTCATTGAACTACAATACTGATAAATGATTAATAAAAGTCAAAAGACCAAAAAGGTTACCTTAAAAAAAAAAAAAAAAAAACATGTTATTATAAATATTCTATATATTTAATCTGTTGACTTTTCATATTTGAAAAAGTTTTTTTATTTCTGTAATTAATTTTTTTATAATATCAAAGTAATAACTTAAAATCCAAGCTTCTCTAAATCATTAATAAATAAATAAAATAAATAAATAAAATAAAGTAAAAATAAATATCTAATCAAATTTAGAATATAAGCTAGATAATAATTATGTCTTATTTGCAGCATTGCTAAAATAAGTAGTTTGCATATATATTTTTTATATAGGCTGCTAAGTCTAATATTATAAACTATGAAGAAGTTAAAAAAATAAACTATTTTACAAAATTTGTAAAACAAATTGACTAATACTAGTATTATTAACTTTTTATAAAAATTTTACTGAAACTAACTTTAACTTTCCCTTATAACTAAATAAAACATTAATAATACTACAAGCATAGCTATTAGTTGTCTTATTAATAATTATGGCAACAGGTTTTTCTATAAATTTATTCTAAGTTTTTTTTATATGCTTATAAAATACTTTTATCAAGTACTGTTTTCTCAATGCATTTAAATCTTGAATAAAACTATTTTTATTACAATATTTAACTAAAAACCTATAAATCTTATTAAATTTTTCTAATATGATTCCAAAATCGGTGAGTCTGTCACTACTTTAATCCAATTTTTGTATAACCTACAGTGCTAAGTTAAAATAAACATGTTAGATTTGGCTAGTAGTTTATTTATAGATAAGTACTAGTCTTCTCTTGTAAGTCTTTTCTTCAACCTAGTCTTCTATTAACCTTTGCCTTCTCTTGTATGCCTCAACCTGAGATTACATTATATTGAATCAGAGTTGGAATTTTTCTATTACAGTAATGGCTTTCTAAGCATATAACTTGTGGTGAATGATAAATGGTAAGTTTAGTAGTTTATTAGTGAACAATAGTGATAATAATAGGATTAATAACAGTTTATTAGTTTATATAAAGTAACACTTTTACTTTTATTAGGAATTATATATTTAGTATTATTAGAAGATATATTAGTATATAGGATGATTCTCCTTCTTTTTTCAGACAAAAATGCTTTTTATTTATAATAAAAGTTTTATTTATATTGGTAATTAATTTTTAACATAAATGTAATATTCCTTATATTTTAATTATATTTAATAAATCTAATAAAAGGTCAATATCTTATTTATCTTATAAGTAACAAAAGTAACATAAGTGATGGAAGTAACAAAAGTAAGAGAAGTAACATTTCCATTACTTTTTGTATAACCTTAAATTAGGTATAGATTGTCATCTTGACTCAGGTATTCATGATTCCAAAAATTAGGCTCACCCTAATAAGATATTAGCACCAATCCAAGCTTCAAGCAATTATAGACTATTTCTTTCTTTATGTTAGCAATTTTTATTGCAAAAGAAAGAGTTTGTTATTAGGTGTTTTAATTGTTATTAAGATAAGTTTTTCAATTTTTTTATATTTTATTGAATTTATATAGGAGTTTACATATACTTTATTCTTATAATTAATACTGTGTTCAAAAAGTGACATATTAGCTTAATAGAATCTACTACAAAATTTTTAAAAAACTACTAAGCATCTGAAAAAGCTGATATCTTTTTTGTTGATAGTATTTTTTTAAATTATGTTTTGTGATTTTGCTAGGTAGTTTCTCTTATTTTTTTTTTTGTATTTTAGTGCTTTATTTCTTAGCTTGTAAAAGTTTACTCTTTTAAAAATTTTGTATGTACTTTTATAATATTTTTTAGATCAAAATTCTAGCCAATTAGAATTCATTAAATTAATTTACTCAAAAATTTGAAAAATTTTGGATTAATTTGGATTCAAAAATTTTTTGATTTCTGATTCCAATTTCATAATATCAATTAATAATTAAAAATTAATTATTATTATTAATGCAGACTGAATGATATTTATTGCAGGCAAAAGATATGCCAATGCAGACCAAATAATCTCATCTTAAAAATCATACAAGAGATTCAAAAAAAAATCTACATAAGACTCTTCTAAAGATGACTCTAAATGTATTTTAATGTCAAAAATTATATCAAAATCAAAATTCTTATCAAAAGTCAAAGTTTTTACCAAAAATCAAAAGTTTTAATGAAAGTCAAAAACTCTTATTTAAGAGTAACTTCTAAAGCATTCTGGTATGCCTTAAGTTATGCCAAAAGTCTTACTGAAAGTTAAAAGTTTTACTGAAAATAAAGGCCAATTATATCTTAAAAAAGATACTTTTTTGCTTAAAGAGTCAGTTGACCACTGTACTTAAAATTACTTAATAAAATTTCTAAAAATTCTATTAGTTGCAATGATTAGATAACACTTAAAATCAAAAATATATTTGTATCAAACTATGATTAGTTTTTGTTAAAGTTGATGTTATATAATATGTTTGATAATTAAAAGACTTTTAACTTTTAGTAGAACTTCATTTTTAAATATTTCACAAAACAAATACTGTTTAAAAATACTTTAAATAGACTTTTGATTTTAGTAAATAATAAAAGTACCTATTTTCAAAACCATTCTTAGTTCTATTACTATAACTAATATATATAGTAGAAATAAAATAAGATATATAAAATAAATATTGTAATTTGGGATTCAGCTTGTCTGTTGCTATTCTAATCCAACTCTTATATTACCTATGACAGCTAAGTCAAAATAGGCATGTTAGATTTGGCTAGTAGTTTGTCTATAGATAAGTACTAAGCTTTTTTTTTAAGTCTTTCTTTCAACTTATTTTTTTATTAACTCTTGTCTTATCTTCTCTTTTCTTGTATAACTTAATCCAGACTTATAATATGTCAAATCAGAATTGGGTCATTCTTTTGTATTAACAGCTTGATCATGTAACTTGCAGTAAATGTCCAAAGATAGTTGCAGTCAATTATGTTAGAGATGAGATTAATAATAGTTTATTAGTTTGTATATGATAATATTTTTATTTAGTGTTCTTATATTCAGTTTAGTTCAGGTTCATGAACCAAGTTCATTAAACTTTAAATTTTGCAGATCATTGAACCTAAACCTGAACAGAATTTAAAATTTATGAATATGAACTAAACCTAAACTTAAAATTTTGTTCAGTTCAAATTCAGTTCAAAGTTCATAAACATATTCAAGTTCAATATTTTATATATATTTTTATATAGAAAACAAAATTACTTAAAGTATAGAGATAGAATTAATTAGTAAAATTTTAAAAATCATAGTAATTTTTATAATTTTATTAATAAAATTATAAAA
>CAJVQA010002969.1:0-20594 GCA_910591915.1 Cetraspora pellucida
ATTTGGTCCCATCTTGGGTTTCGTTTTTGGGCGGACCACATTGCCAAAATAAGCGCTTCAACACAAAAAAAAAAAAAAAAAAAAAAAAAATGTATCAGCTATTATTTCTTAATTCCTAGGAAGAGTAAATTCTAACTCATTAAACTTCAATGCTAACTATATTGACCTTATTCATTTAACAGCTATTAAACATCTACTAGCAATTTTTCTAGCATCAACAATTCCAATTCCTAACTTTTATGTTTTTGAAATATTCAAAACTAGTGAAGCAGCAAATATACTAAAACAATACCCAATTCTTAATAGCTTTTATCAACAATTTAACTTTTATACTAACAGTTCAGTAATTAATATTGGAACTGACCAATGTACAATGGGCATTGGCTAGGTCCAGATTGATAATAATAACCAAATTATTCACAAATTTTTAGCCAAAATCAACTTCTGGCTATCATTCTATAAAGCAGAACTAATGGCTATTCTCTTAGCTATTTCTACTATACACCGAAATGCAATAGTCAATATTTTTACAGATTTCCAATCTATTATCACTAAATATACCAACATCTACATTACACTCTCCAATTCTAATAAACTTTTCAAATTTAATACATGGCCTTTGTGGCATACCTTACTAAATATAATTAAATCTTACAATCTCCAAATTAACTTCTATAAAGTACAAGCTTATATTGATAATAATCTGAATAACCTTGCTGATTCTTTTGCCAAGCAACATAATTTTTCTCCAGACTTATACTTTAACTATACAAATATCTACAACCTATACCATATACTATTCTGGGACTAACATTTCATAGAACACCCTACAAGAACATTTATTAAAAACATTTGTAAAGCCTATATTCTGGCAATGTGGTCATCTCAAAAACGAAACCAAGAATGGAACCAACTTATTTTAAAAATAGATTGAAGATCCACCTGGTTATACTTCAATCATAACCAAAAACCAACATATAATATAACCAATTTCAAACTTAATCTTTTCAAATCTTTTAAAATCAAAACTCTACTAAATGAACTACATATACACTTCCTCTGTTATAAAATATATCCACATACTTTCTATAATACAAACTGCTTTTACTGCAACCTATCTGACTCCTCAACACACTAGTGGACATGTTCTAATCCAATACTACTCACCAGTATTATGCAAGATATTATCTCCAAAAATATTAACCAAAGCAACCTGAACCTCTCCAAACTATAGCAAGAAGAACTTATTCAAAAAATTCTAAATTATAAAACCTTCCATCAGATACCATTCAATGAAAACTTATTCTATCTTGATATTATCCTTAAAAGACTCATATCCAAGTTCCTAATTCAAACAATTCAAAACCTTAACATTCCTTACAAATTAGCATCACAAACAGTTATTAAAATACTACTTGAAATTAATAAACTATGCTACAAACTACTCCGGAAACAATATTGCATAAACTTTTCAAATTGGAAAAAACAACAAAATTTTAAACTTTCTTTTTTCAAACACTTAACTCAAACTAATCATAATAGACAAACTACATACAACTGCCAGATATATACATACTTATGTATATGTGAATTACTAGACCAAGTACATTCAAACTCCAACACATGCCTACTGCTCAGTTATGCTATTAGAAAAATTAATATATGGACTATTCTCTAGATCAAATACAATATCTTATTTAATTATATTTTAACTATCCAAATCTAGGTGAGTCTTGACCACTCTAGTAGGTTTAGGTTACAAATAAATATGTCTGAGCTTTACTCTTAAATGTAGTTTTCTTCCTATTTGTACTTAAGTTAGTTATATATAGTTAGCAGTTTAACAATTAGCCCTAATTGCAAGTGTTGGCCTTAGCCATAGCATTTATATATAGAAGTATTTTTGTACATAGTAACTCCATGAAGTTACTAACTTTAAAAACTACCAATAAAGATATAAGCAAGGCCTCACCTTAATACCAAAAAAAAAAGAAAAGACATGCAATATAATAATATTATAAAATACTACTAAACAGCAATTGCATATGCAAATAATATAATATAAATTGCAAATAATAAAAAACAGCTAATAAAGATCTTAAAAATAACTAAAAAGTTTTTTAAAATAAATAATATAGAGATAAATAGAACTAAATCAAAACTAATAATAATAAATACAAAAGTTAAAAAAGAAAATAGAGAGGTAATATTTAAAAAAAGTAAAATAATAAAAGAACTAAAAAATAAAATAGTTTATTTATTAGAAATATGACTAAATAACAGCATACAAGAAGTACTAGTAAAAAAAAAGCAAGAGATATAATAAGCTAAATAATAAGAAATCTTAAATACAAAAAATGACAATAAAACAAATTATATATATAAACATATAGTAATAATATTAAAGTTAAATTATATGCTACAATTAATAAAGTATCTGAAAGAAAATATATTAATCAATAATAATTTTAGCTAAACAGAAAAGTAATTTGCAAAAAATATTAAAAAACTACATAATAAAACATAAAAATCTTAGAAGCTATAAAACATCATTAGGAAATTTTTTAGATAGATACTAATCAATATATATCAAATAATTAATATTAATCAATTAGAATATAATAATATATATTGGCAAAATAGTTATATATCGATATATATTAAAATCAATATATATCAATAAACAGATATATATTGAAATTTAAATATAAATCAATTACTATTGAATCTATTTAAATCAATAATAATTGATTTATTATTATCAATTAATATATAACACATACTTAATATATTAATATGCAAACATAAACATACTGATATTTTAAAGCAAGCATCTTAAATATTAACATATAATATACACTTAAAATAAGCACTTTTAAATTTAATTTAGCATTAGAACATGAAACAGTTCATTAAATATTCATTTGTATTATTAAATCTTAGACTATATGCACTGTTCTATCTATACTATCTAATAATATACAACTGTAGTGCACAAGTAGCTTCAATTTAAAAAAGCCTCATAATTCACCAACTTTCTTATACCAGCAAACTAAAATAAATTCTAGTAGTTCTTCATTTGTCTAATAAAATTTAAGTATCAGAAGAACCTTTATGATAATATTTATATTAGTTATAATTTATTCTTGACATTAAATAAAAATAAAAAAATTGTCTAACTTTAAGAGTTATTTTATTTATCAATATTAACTCTTTTTTATTATTAAATAGATGTTAAAATACATACCAAGTTATACTAATTTATTTTTTCTTTATTTTTGTAACCACTTATAATAATATTAGAAAATATAGATTTATCATGAAAACTTGATATAACACAAATTATATTAGTACTTTCTAATAAAGCTAAAAAAACATTTCTATCTGATTAAAATCATTAAGAGTTGAAATTGGTTTTTCTTCAAAAAATTTATCAAAAGCAGATAATAGGTTTTGAAAGCCTTTAACTTGTAGCAAGTCAAGATTATTTTTATCTTTTTTAAGAGAATCATCCAGATCCTCTAAATTTAATATTTACAAAAGTTTTTTAAACCTTTTTGTTTAGTGATATTTCTTATTTATTGGTTAAAAAAAATTTACATTTTAACTAAATAATATCTTATAATATATAGTACAAGTTATAACTTAATTGCTAGATAATACATTATCAAATGATTAAATTATGACTTATGCTATATATTACAAGATATTATTTAATTAAAATATAATTTTTTTTTTAACCAGTATTTAATTATAAATAATAATTATATACTATATATTACTATATATTACTTACTATTCTTAATATTTGTTTTATATAGCCTTTTCTATTTAATATATAATAAGGTCTTTTTATATAACTCTTATAAAAAGTCTTATAAGTTTTTATAGTTATATTATTTATTGATCCATATTCTTGAATCACAGATACTATATAATAGCACCAAGCATAAAGCTTAGAAAATTAAAAACTAAAATATTTTAAAAATATTTTAATAAATTTATTGCCCTAATCTATAATAAGAATCTATAAATTTAATTATTAGTAATTGAAGATTTATAAAAAATAACAACTTGTTCTGTATCTGAAGCTAATTACAAAGATCATAAGTAAATAATTCTTTATAGGTAGCCATATACATTTGAAAAAATTTGTAATAAACTTGGTATAACTGTTTATTACTAATTTCTAATTTTCTATAATTCTCATATAGGTTATTAAGAGCAAAAATTATTATTTTCATTAAATTTCATAATTCATTAGCTGTCATATATTTTATGTCTAATATGTTCTTCATTATTTTAGACCATGATATCAAGAAATTAAAGTTAATTACTGTTTAAAAGTTTGAAGCATCTGGCTCTCACATTGTCAGATAAAAGCAATTTTATAAAATTTAGCATGTGCTAAAAAGGCCAAGATCCAAAATGTGCATTAGATCAGATATAATAGCTTCATATATATTAAAGTCTCTAAATTTTTTTATAATTTATAATATACTAATATATAACCTATTGCATTGCTTCAATTTTAAAGCATCTATATATAATATAGAATGGATAAATAAACATTATGAGATAAACCTTATGAGATAAATCATAAAGAAAAACTGAATATTCTATATGCTGTTGATCTATCTAAAAAAGTAATAAAAGTAACAAAAGTAAAAAAAATAAGATTTCTCTTACTTTACATGTAACCAATTATTCAGGACCTAAATGTAATGATTGATCATATGTTATGTATAATGTAATAACTATGGTACTAATAAAACTGACCAATTAGAATTGATTTTTGTCTTCTAGTATTTATCTTATAAGATTTATCTTATAATGTTTATCTACTCATTCTATATTATATATAGATTTTTATTATTACTGTATTGTTTCAAAATAACATCTGAATATCATTTTAAAATAATATAATATGATATAATAAAATAATAACCTAAAATTTTATATCTTAAGTTCTAAAATGCATTATTTTCAAGATAAATCAAATAATATTGCTTATTACTACTAGTTATTATTTGTTTTATTGCATCTGAAGTTTTTGGAATTATGTTTGTTAAATTAATATTATTCAAGTTGTTGCTTAATACTAGGCACTTTCTATATGGCCATCTTGAAAAAGATGGTTGATAAACATTTGCAAACTTATTGGCTTTAAGCATGTCTAAAATAATTATTGATATTTATAAATAAAAGTAATTATATTGCTATGTATAATAAAGTGAAGCTCTGGTTCTTCAACTATAAATTTAAGAAGAATCAATATACACCTTTGGAAGGTTTGTTTCTCTTTGTGATTTTTGAAAAAAATCCGAATTTTTTATTTTATCATCCTTGGCTTTCAAGATTGAAAGGTATCCAATTAATGCCTTAGATTTCAGCTTATTTCTTTAATAATTGAGAATGTTGCCAAGTGATAAAAATATGAGATATGCAGAAGATTTTCCCATATAGTCCAAAGTTTTTTTATCTGAATAAAGAATAAGTGATAACAAATATTGTTTAGCAAGTAATGTTGATTTTTTTCATTTTTACCAATTACTATTGTATTGCTCTTCAAATATTCAGTATTTTATATTATTATTTACTTCTTTTTTGTCTTTATATTGAAGAACTAGTGACTAGTTGATACTATCAACCATTAATAAAGACTTTATAGTTTTAATTAATAATAGAATATATATTCATTATTTTGAAACTTAGTAATAGAAACTTCTTTAAACATTATATATATAATAAAAGAATCTTCAAGAAATTTCTTTCTAGCTTTTGTTGATAATAGAAGTAATAAAATATTCAAATTAGAGAATTTGTTGAAAACTTTATAAAAGCATCACTAGCTAAATTTGAAAGTTGATATGTATTAACTATCATCATAAATTCATGATAGGCATCATTAGGCCATTCAATAGTTTGTAGATAATGTAAATCATTAAAAGCATCATTAAATAAAGCTTCTTCATAGTCATCAAGATTAATTTTAGCAGAATTAGGTACTGAATATTGTGATTCTTCATTAAATGAAGCTTCTTTATAGTCTTCAAAATTACTTTTATCAAACATATCTTGAAGTATTTTGTCTTTTATTAAAAGAGACATATTATTTGTTAATTTCAGAGAAGACATTAAAATATTTTTATTCTAAAATAAAACTACTCATTATATATTACTTGTAACTATATTAGAACATCTAATTATCTTATCTTAGAATCTATAAAAAAACTATAACTAGAGCTATATTCCAAAATATTTTAAATATTATTTAACTGCTTATTTAAAACAGTTTGGCTTATGCTAACTTGGTTATAAGAGTGTCTTAGTGAAATATGCTGTAATAATACATAAGATTTTGAAACTCTTGTTTACAATATTTACAGTATCAACATAATTTAGATATAAGATAAAATAAATAAAAATAAAAAAAGTTAAAGATAAGTAATAATAGATAGAGAAAAGATAGAACTAGAGATAAATAGAGAATAGAAATAGAAAGAAATTGAGTGCCAAGATACTAGAACCTAGACAGAATTCTGTTTTTCAGATTTTAAAAATAAAATAGAAAGAGAAAAAAGATAAAAAGTAATAAAAAGATAGAGAGTAATGTAGTAAAAGATTGGTTTAATGTGTATTATAGCAATACAGAAAATTAAATATAAAAAAAATTTAAAGAAATTAAATAGAATGATAAAAGTAATAAATACTTAGAGTTAGTTTTAAACAATACAAGAACAACTCTCCTCTGTAGATCCTTTGACCAAAATTTTCAAGAAGTAAAATGTAAAAAAACTCAATATCTAGACTAGAAAACAAGACTCAAAATACTAACAAAAATGATAGAACAGCAAAAGTTACATTTAATTAATAGGAAAATACAAAAAAAAGAATGATAAAAATAGCAAAAAACAACATATAAAGAATTTTTAATGAAAAGTAGAAAATTTTTGAAAAAATTAGGAAATTATCATAACTCTGTATTATAGATTCTTCAAGTTATACAAGAAGTCACAATAGGACAGGAAAAGTAAACAAACAAACATATATATTAAACTAGTTTAATCTAGATACAACACATGACATAAAAGCATATAGAAAATAATTGTACAATATAAACAGAAATCTGCCAGAAGAATATAAAAAAAGCTTAATGCAATCTTCACAAGAAGGGCATGTAAGGTAATAAATAGTATGCATAATAAAATCTTCTTTAATGAAGCAAGCAAGGCATATGCAATATTTAATAGAGAAGATAATATTGTTGCAGTACTCATGAAACAGGACCCAAATGAAGTAGCACTTCTGTGAATAACAAGAGAAATATTAGAAAAAGCAGAAAGAGAGCAACCTAAAAAGAAGCTTGATTTTGTAGAATAGTACTAAGATAGAATAAGTATAAAAAAGAAAGAAGAACAACAACAGACAAATAAGATAAAAAAAAAGGCAAGAAGAGCTAAAAAAAGAGACAAAAAAAGAAAAAAAAAGAATAAAAAGGTCAACAAAAGTTTATAAATAAATATTGAAACTGCAAAGGAAAAAGTAAGTATAAAGATAAAACAAACAAATAATAGCCAAACAGAAGCTAAATTATTCACCTATAGAAAAAAAGAAGAAGAACAAAAAAGAGAACAAGAAGATATAAAAATGAACAAGAAAGAATCAAGACAGAGATCAACAACAGAAGAAAACAAAAAAAAGAAAAAAACAAGAAATCGAAAAAGAAATTAATATAGTAGAGGTACCACTTGAAGACAGCATATGAACACTAAGCAAAAGAGGCTGCAATCAAAATAACAGCCTATTTGCAAACATATCAGCACATAATATATTTAGAAAAACTAAAAAAGAATGTACAAACTTTATCAAATAGTTACTAAAAAATAATGAGTTTGTTAAAAACATCGAAGAAGTTTTTAAAAGAGGAAATCTATAGATAAAGGTAGACTTTGACTGCAAGTATAGCAGAAGTAAGACAATACAAAGAATTAGCAAAAAAGAAAGTGATTGGTATAGAATAATCACAGAAGAAAAAAAAATAGACAAAAAAAGAAAGAAAAAAACATATGATAAAGAATATCAGAAGGAAAGAAACAATATATCGAAATTTAAAAAGAAGAAATATGAATAGCAAGAAAGCAAAAAAAAACCTACAGAAGAACAAATAAATACTAAAGAAGAGAAAACACAAAAACTTAAATATATAACAATTTGTGATTTATTAGCATATATAAACAGAAAAGAAATTGAATATATGTACAAAAAAATTAAAAAAGCACACATAACATGAATCAAAAGATCCAAATACAAGTCTCTTACAATAGTTTAAATAGAAGAATCAGAAGAAGGAAACACATCATAGTTCATACCAGTTAATAGTAACAAACTAGTAAAAGTAATAGAAAGTGAAGAAAATTATAAAGCAAAACAAAAGCAAAGTTAGTATATAGCAAAAATAACAGAGCTGCCAAGCAATGCTTTAAAAGTTTTGCTACTATGCTGTCTAAGAAACAAAGGTACAAAATTAGTATACATTTCACTAAACAGAAATAAGAATCAAAAAAGAACAACAATAATTACATTTGCAACAGAAAAATAAATAAAGACAGCTTAATCAAAACTAATTAGATATAATAATTTTCAAGTATTCTAGCTAAATAAAAGAAGAAAAGAAATAAAGAAAGAAGAAAGTGTTAAAAGAAGAGAAAAATAAGCTAGAAAAGAACTAGCAAAGCCTGAACAGAAAATACACAGAAATAAGAAGTGATTCTCAAATAAAAAATGCAGAAGAGTAATTAGAAGATAGAAACATTACTAATAGGAAAAGCTGGAAGAAAAATGGTCAGGTTCTAAATAGAAGATATATTAAAATAGAAAGTAATCCTCAGTTACAGAACATAGAAGAATAGTTAGAAGTCAAAAACACTAATGCAAAAAAAAATAATAGAAACATAACTAAAAAAAAGACAAGACTAAATATACAAGTATATATAAAAACAAGACAAATAGAGGAAGTCTTAGATCAAATCTTGGATGGACTAAATTGACTAGAGGATACTCAGCTAGGTATAAAAGAAGGCCTGGCTAACCACTCCTAAGAGCACTCAAGTTGAACTTATGAATATAGATAAGGAGATCAGAGATTTTTTGCATAGCAGAAAAAAGATCTTTGAAGAAAAAAATAAAGAAAAATCTTCTAATCCAAAAGAAGAAAAGAGAAAAAAAGAAAAAGCAGAAAATACAAAAACAAGATATAAGCAATTAAAAGTAAATGAAAAAAAGAAATAAAAGAAATAAAAATTGCATGTTATAACATCAATAGACTCAAGACCAGAGGTTAGAAATTAGAAACCTGCTAGGCTGAACAGAAAAAGAAGAAATAGCATTTTTGAAAATAACAGAAACAAACATTATAGAAAAAGAAAAGAAAATCCTGTTACATAACCTTAATACAAGATTTAAAGATTACTAGGCAAGTGCAGTATTGAACAATAAAAAAGGATCAGATATTGAGATCCTAATAGATGAAATCTGAAAAAAACATGTTAGAGCAGTTAAAAGATATAGCGAATATATAATAGAAGTAAAGCTATATTTTAAACAACTAGTACTGATAGTAATAAGGATGTATATTCTGCCAAATAACAAAGAAATCAGTAAGAAAATACAACAAAAAATTGAAAAAATAATAACAAACAAAAGAAAGTATACAAAAATAATCATACTTGAAGATTTCAATCATACAGTAAAAATATACTAGACAGACTGCATCTACAAACAACAGATTATAAAAAACTGCCAATTTTTAATTGACTTAAGAGACAAGATTTTACAGACTTTTTTAGGAATTTGCATCCAACAGAGAGAGCATACACATAGTCAAGTCAAGAAGTAGCAACAAGAATTGACTATATCTGGTTGTTAAAAACAATTGTAGCTAGTCTTTAAAAGGCTAATATAGAGAAAGCAGAAAGTATAACAGGTAGTAACTACAAGATATTAACAATGATCATATAGTTAGAGCACATAATTGCAAATCAAAGCTGTACAGAAACCAAATATAAAGACCAGATAAGAACAATATATTTGTATGAGGAAGCAAAACAAGAAGACTGAAAAGAATATGCTAAAGAGCTTCAAATACAATTAGAGTAGAAAAAAGTGCTAAAGCAATTAAAAGAAGATAGAAGAAGCAATTTGTATAGTACAAATATGCTAGACCATATATAGAATGCAATAAAAAAAGCTATAATAGAAGCAGCAAATAAAAAAATTCCAAAAAAGAAGATATTTAACACAAAAGCAAACAGAAAACATCATCAAAAAAAATCATAGCAGTATAGACACATAATTGAACTATAACAAATAATCAAAAAAGCAAAAATAAGAAGGAACCAAGAGACAAAGAAAGAGAAAAAAGAAGAGATAAACAAGAAATTTATAGACATCAGTAAAGAAATAGGAGTAGTATTACTAAAGCTATACAAACAATAGTCAAAAGCTTGGATAGATAATATAAAAGGCTGGCAAAGAATTTTGAAAAACAGAAGAAAAGAAGAGTGGGAATGAGCCCAAAGAAAACAAATAGAAGAAATATAAATAAAAGATGTAAAATGATAAAAACTAATTAAAAATGAATAATTGCTAGTCTCTTGAACAAACTATACAAAAAGATAGTTCTAGACAGATTTATAACTTAAAGCAAAAATGAAACCAGTCTAATGACAGAATCTAAAGCTGTTTTAAATAGCCTGGCAAAACATTTTAGAAATTAATTCAGAAAGCAGAGAACCAAATTAGAAAAGATGTCTAAAAAATAGATAGAAGTATACAACCCAAAAGAATAGATCAAGAAATTCTGATATGAAAAGTTAGAAAAAAAAATAAAAGAAAAAGAATGAGAAAATATATTAAGAGAATACAAAACCAATACAGCTTTAGAAATTTTAGACATAAGCTACACTTTAATAAAACATGCAGAAAAAAAATTACAAAAGATCTTTAGAATCTTCACAAATCTGGTTTTAAAAATAGAAGAAATGCCAAAAAAGTGAAAAATAGCACAAGTCTATTTAATTCCAAAAGCTGTAGACTAGGAATATAATCTGAACAATATTAAACCAATGATATTAATTAAGACTTTTAGAAAGTTAGTCACAAAGGTGATAACAAGAAGACTAGCCAAGATATTTATAAAAAAAAAAATACTTAAAGAACCAAATTATGCAAACTTGCCAGCAACTTAACAGAGCAACCAATACATATTCTAAATATGATAATAAAAGAAACATAAGAGAAAAATAAAGAAACATGAATACTTCTGCAAGACATAAAGAAGGCATTTGACTCAGTTCTATTAGAAAGCTTGAAGTAAGCTCTTAGAAGAATCAAAGTACCACAAAGAACAATAAAATATATTATTAACATCTTTTATAAATGTTAACTTAAGGCGATTACAGCTTATAGCCTAACAGAAGAAATAATAGCAGAAGATAATATAAATCAAGAAGAGGTGATTTCTTTACTAGTCTAGTAGCTTTTCTATGATTCACTGTTGAAAAGAATTCAAGAAAATAAATCACTAGGCTAAATAGTAAAGCAAGAAACACTAAAAATACAGACATTAATTGTATTACAAAATATAGCCAAGTAATAATTGCTTATGCAGACAATATTACATAAATTACAAATAGCAAAAACCAACTGCTAAAAGTTCTTAAAATCACAAAGAAGTTTTTTAAAATGAATGATATTAAAATAAATAGAGCAAAGTCAAAGCTTATAATAATAAATTCTATACTGAAAAAAAAAATAAAGAAATTACATTCAGACAGAGTAGAATAACAAAAGAACCAAAAAAACAAAATTATAAAATCATTAGGAATTTGGCTAAACAGCAGAATAAGAGAGTCACTAGTTTGCAAAAAAGCAAAAGGAATAGTTAGCCAAACAGTTAAAAATCTCAAATATAAAAAAATAACAATGAGCTAGATAATATACATAAATAATATAGTAATAATTCCAAAATTAAAATACCTCTTGCAATTAACAAGAATGTTAGAAAAGATGATTAACAAGATCCACTAGCCAATAATATGTTTGACAAAACATAAGTGCAATATGATGAAAACAACAAATAATTGCATAATTAAGTATAAAAATCTGAAAAACTGTAAATCACTAAATTAAAAGATAGCAACAAAACAAATAAGCAGTTTATTTACAAGACTTAATAGAAAAGACATTTTAGGTAATCTAACAAAGCTTAGAATAGCTTAAGAGTATCAGAAAGCTGGCTTAACAAAAGACATTTGGGATTCCAAAAAAAGACTAGAAGAAATAAAGTATTGAAAACACAACTTAGCTTGTTAGACAATAGTTAAAACAAAAGAAATAAGAATAAACACCAAAGCAGAAAATTATCTGTAAAAAGTATACAGTTATAAAATATATATAAGAAACTTAGTTAGAGTTAGATCATAGATAGCAAGTAGTAGCATAATAAATAAAGTTTAATATATTTAAAGCAACTTATAAACATAAAAAATAAAAATCTAATTATGTAAAGACAGCTTAAAAGTCTTCTAAGAATGTTATGTAAAGAGAAAAAAGTTAAATAGTTCAGTAAAATAAAAGAAAAGATGTTAAGAACACAGACAAGTAGAGAAATACATAATCAATACAAAATTAGTAGCTATAATATACAAGCATAGATAATTAATTAGACAAAGATATCAGAAGACCGAAAAAGAAAGAGTGAATTGTACATGAACCAAAGCACAATCAGCAACTTAATAAGAAATCTAAGAAGAAAAAGAAAAAGATTCTTGCTAAGTATTGACTATTACAAAAAGTAAAAAGCAAGACATATATCAAGATAAGTAAATACAAAGGCTGTAAGAACAGAACAAAACAAATAACAGATAATTGTAAAAAGTAGATAAGATAGAACAATAATATAAAAACAGTTCTAGAAACATTAGTAAAGAAAGGCAACAACAAGATTAATGCAACATTAGAACAAATAGTAGAAAACAGAACAATAAAAGAATGAAGAAAAGAAGAAAGAAGTCTAATTGAACTAAAACAAATAGAAGAACTAGAGATGGAATTAATCAAGAAACAAAAATTTGATAGTAAAGTTACAGATTACTTAATAGAAGTTCTAACAAGAAACAAGAAAAGAAACAAAAACAAATATACTCTTTATACAGATGAAGCATTATATAAAGAGAAAGAGAAAAATAGTATAGAAATAATGAGCATTAGTTGGATGCAAGTTAGTAATAGAGAAAACTGGTTAGAGAAAGAAATAAACTAAGACTCGAAGGTTGGCCCTTAGCAACAACAGCAGAATTAGCAACAATATAGTTAGCAACTCTAACCATACCAGAGAAAAAGTATAGAAGTGTATATAGATAGTCTTGCAGCATTAAGGCATATTAACAAAGCAATTCAAGAGATAGAAGATAACAAAGTTTTGAAAAAGAAAAATGTAATGTGAATAATAAATATTGTAGGTTTACTCAAAAGCAAGAACAATAAAATAGAACTAGTTAAGATTAAAAGTTATAGTAATGATAAGTAGAATAACAGAGCAGATTTACTTTCAAAAAAAGAAGCAACATGTGAAAGAATAATATTACAGAAAAGATCAAATGTAATAAAATAGAGTATTACTTAGAATGGAAAAACAGAGAAGTTAATATACTAGCAAGACTTTTTTGCAAAATAGTTACAAATATTAGAATTAAAGCTAGTTGAAGAGAAACAAATCCAATTTAAGCACTAGAGCCAAAAACTAAGAACACTTAATATAATTGGTCAAGCTTTTAGAAAGAGATGAATAGAATAAAAAGTGTATACTACACAACAAGAAAACTTAGTACAAGAAGAGCAATAGCAATTAAATACATAATGGATAACCTACTAATGCTAGAAGAATTAAATAGAAGAAGACCAGAAATATATATAGTGACTGACTGCCAAGTATGTCAAAAAGGTAAAAGAAAACTTAAGCACACTTAGCAAGCTACATCAGACAAAAAAGCTTGTGAAAAAGGATCCAAAAAGTAGCAATAGTAATGGCATAAAATAGTCTTAAAAAAAATGAAAAAACTAGAATCCTGCCTTTAGTGCTATATAAAGCACTATTTGAAAAAACAAAAGCAATGGAAATTACTAATAGAACAGCTTTGATAAAAGGACTAACAACAAATAAGATTGGAAAAGAGATTAGCCAGATTCTAGATAGACAGACAATACAAAAATGCATAGATATAGTAATGAGAACAGTGTAGAATACATTTTATAACTAAGTATAAAGAGTTTGATGTAGGAAAGTACAAGAATAGAAAAAGAAGGTTAATATAATAAGCAAAATAAAAAAAAAATACTTAAACTAAAAGAAGATTAGAAAAAAGAACAAAGAAAAATAAGGTGGCAAAAAAAGAAAAAAAAAAAAAAAAATAGGAAAAATAAACCAAATAAAGAAGAAATCTTAGAAGACAATTGATATGCTTGTTACAAAAAGGTAAAAACCTTTTTGGTATAACTTTAAGTAGTTAGATGAACAGTTTATCTTTAACTAAGATAGTGTAGCAGGTTGCACTTAGATATTAATAGAGTGGCTAAGTAATGCTAGACTTGAGTATTGGGAAATTCTATATAATTATAAATGTATATAGTTTCAAAAGTCTTAATAAAGTACTAATATAATTGCTTAAGGTTAAAAAAACAAAATTAAAAAAAAAAAAATAAATAAATACTTAAAAATTATTTTGTAGTAATATACATCAATTTCAAGTAATTTATTCTATATTAACAACAAAACAGAATTATTTTATGATATTATTATCTGTTAAAATTAAACTTTATATTAGAAGGTTAAGCTTTATAGCTTAATTGTTAAGTTGCCAACTTCCCACAGACAAGATTAATAGTTCAAGTTAGGCTGGAGGCAAAATTTAAGGATTTTAACTTTGTAATCTAATATAGAAGCCAAATTAAATGCAAAGTTCTGTAGTAAGTCTCAAGATGAAGTACAAAGATGAATTAGGAATTCTGAGAAGAAGATTAACTTTGCAGAGAGAAGGCACTATGTGTGACAGTGGCATTACAGAAGGTTCTACTACTAAAAGTGTTGTATAAGTAAGTTCTATTAAGACAAGACAGCACCAATATCTCTGTACTCAACTTGCAAAGTACTTAATTAGAAGGATAATACTAATATAGTTAAAACTGAAATAGTAAACAAAGCAGTATATGCAAAGAAGATCTGTAATAAAGAATTGGTCTAACCAAAATTGGAACATCTTAGATAGGTATTATAAACTTTTAAGAAGCATGACAATAGTTGTATATCACAACATTATTGATGGTTACTATATTCATATATAATAAGTTAAGATTTCAGGCCCTTTTGCAATATCAAATTGGAAGTACAATAGTACAACAACTATAGAAGTACACAAAAAAGAGTACATGATAGTTACAGATAATAATTCAGAATTTTGATAAATTTAGCCATGCTAATTAGTACTAATATATGAAGGGTTGTGTATACCAAATTGATAGCAAGAAAAGCAAAAAATCACCAGAGTTAACTAATTTAAGAGAAGGGATGGGTTATTACAAAAAGTAAATAGGATGACTATGGTCAGATAGAATTAGGGAATATAGTATTACAAGATGGCTACAATTTTACTTTAATTAGTAACAATAGTTGAAACACTATAGTACTAGTCTTAATTTAGAAAACTGTAGATATAATGTCATGTTGGATGTTTATATAGTAATATAGTAGCACAAATAAAATTTAATAACTCTAATATATTAATCTAGTATTAATTAAAATAAAGTATTATAATTGGCATTATAAAAAAAAAACATTTTATATTATATTTCATATTGATATGTTAATATTTCAATATTTGCCAAATTCTAGCAAGAATATATATATATATTAAATTTCAGTGATTATATAATAGCTAGTAATGCTTAACAAAACTATGTAATACTAATTGTTATATGTTATTACTTATAAAAATTATAATTAAATTGTTAATTTTTTATATATTGTAGCATGTGACAATTAGCATTAATGGTTTCATTAAACATCACTAATAATAAATATATTTTCACTATTATTTTTTATATAACAATTGATGTTATTATATATTTATTATTGTTCAAAGTTCTTTATTTTAATATTTGACAAATCTTAGATAAAATGATATATATGCATTAAGTTTCAGTGACTATAAGTAATTATGCATATAATAACTAAACAAATAAATATTTTTTTTTGCTATTTTTTTATATAATGATAGATATTATTATATATTTATTATTATTACATAATTATTTAAAGTTTTTTTTCTTTTTTTTTTAGATTTATAAACCTATTTAGTTTCATTGTTTAAAAAATAACAAACATTTTAAAATTTTTGAATATAGAAAATAACCTAAATAATAACTCATCTATTTCTTATCCTGCTAACTTAATCTCCTGATTTAATACATCTAATATTGCTAGACATCATACAATCAATACAACCTGCTCTTATTTTAATACATCTAATATCACTGCACTTTATCAATCATCTCAACTACCTTATAAAACTTGTGATAAATCTGATTTTGATTCATCTATTCTAAGTACACAAACTATTTTTTCTACTATAGATATAGGTAGACAATACTATCAAATGCAACAAACTCAACCAACCTGATTAAGATAATCCATCTTCAGGCAACCATCTTTATTACAACAAACTTAACCAACTTGATCAAAACAATCCACCTCTAGATAACCATTCTCATCTTAACCTATCTCTTAACTTAGATCTGTATTACCATAGCAGATTTAATAAAAATTGTTATTACCTGATCAATGATCTTCTAATTAGAATTAACTACACAATTATGATAATCATGAAGGTATAAAAATCTTCTTTTTTTTTTTAACTTTAGATGTTAATCTTAGAATTATAACTTTTTTTTTTTTTGAACCTTTGAAAGATTTATTTTTTGGTTTTTTTTGAGCTTGTTTATACTGCTACTACTGTGAAAAAGAAAACTAAGAACATTTATTCATCCAAACTGCCAACTGTATTTCCTAATCAAGAAGCTAAGCAATGATCTTTAAGATTTTAGGAGGAAAATAAGGGGTCAAAGAAATGATCAAAATGTTTTAGGTTCTGATCTTTCAGCAAAAATGTAGAATATAAGTGTTATGAAAAAAAAATATATAGATATATTTAGAATATATATTAAGTGTTTTTTACATTTTTGCAAAATGTGTACATTAGCATTACTAAACATCTTTTTTTGCAAGTAATTTATTCTATTCAAGACAAACTTAAGGAGTTCTTAAAGGACTACCTTAATAAAAGGTTTTCTGATTTTATGACTACCTTAAGTGCTCATGAGTTTACTAACTGTTTTTACAATGTGTAATATAGTCAATTAAATAATATTATTTGTATTTATTGTCTTTTATTTTTATAATATATAAACTTTAACAATATACTATCTTTTTAATAGCTTTACAAAAAATAAAGAGCTATTATGATTCAATGTTGCAGAATGTTCATTTGGCAGTTTGAAGTATATTCAGTCATGAAAGACTCCCTTTCTAAAAAGTGATGCTGCTGCTGCAGCTATAGTGTATAGAAGCAAAGTAGAGAAATAAGTAATTGCTATTGTTTGCTTTTTGAATAAAATGATAAAGGCATTTTTTGGATTACTATTATTGCAAAAAGCATATTTTTAACAGTTACTGCTTATGTTCTCACCAATTATCACTTTGCATTCACACTGGCCATGTGTAATATTTTATTAAACCCTCAATCACAAAATATAATTTATAACAAAAAGCAGATTAAGTGCTACATAGTACAGTATTTGGTAATTAATTGTAGTGAATTAATATAAATTAATTTATATAACTTAAAAAAAGTAATACTAACCTTCATTTATTATGCAAGATAATTTTTTCAATAGCAGTTCTAGTCAAGAGTCAGCAAATGAAATTGTTAATAAAGAACTTTTAATAATACAAAACTGTAAACAAGCTGCTGATTTCTATTATAACTATGATCCTTACTATGACTCTGATCCTGGCCTTTTTTTCAAAGTAGTTCTTTGATGCTTTTACAAAAAGAATAAAATAAATTGTTTGGCATTGTTTAATAGCATTTTTTTTCAATAGTATTTTTTTTTTAAAATATTTATATATTATATATATTACTTATTTGTAATAAGCATTGTATTAAATTTTATATATTATATATATCACATATATTGTATATTGTAAAATAAAATAAATTAATTGCTTTTTAATTTAATGCCCTTTTAATTTAATATTTTCAAAATTAATTGCTACAATATTAAATATAGTGATTTATATATTTTTAGTTATATATCGATTTATATCAATCTATATCTTTTTTTGGCTACATATCAATTTTTATTTATTTAGTTATATATCGATTTTATTCATTTGGTTATGTATTGATTTTCATTATTATGGTTATGCATTAATTGGTATTATAATCATTATAAATTAGCAGAGATGATTAACATCATTATATATTCTATGATTAATAATCGATATATAGTAGTCTATTTTTTTTGCTAATAGATATAAGTAATAAGTAGACATTATACTTAATAAAATCTATAAAGCTATAAAAGTCTCTCTTTAAAACAAAAAAAAATAATAAAATTACAAAGTATATGTCTTAAAAAAAAATAATATACATTTTTAAAATTTAATTTTTAATTAATATAATTATATAATTTATTATAATTTGTAAATTTATTGCATATTTTGTATATTTTTATAAATAAAAAAGCATGTCTTACTTATTCATTATAAATATAGATAATTAGCAACTTATAAAACTTTTTACAAATAATAAAAAAAAGAAATAGATTTACAAATTTTAAAAATAATTTAAAACTTAATAATAATATTAAAAATTGCCTTATTATTAAAATTATTAATTACTTATTATTACAAATTACTAACTTAATTGTTTATTTTTAAAATTATAAATATATTTATTAGAGTGTGGCAACCTAGTAAAGTAAACAGGTTGTCAACTCCCAAGTGGCAGGTCTAGTGTTCAAATCTTATAAATAATGAAATTTAGAAATTATATCTGTATTATAGTAACTATGTCTTGTTGATTGATTGGACAATAAAGATGATTTGTAATCTTAGGAACATCATCTTGAATAGGAACTTGGGACATCTATGTAAAGTGTAACATTACACATATATAAAGGAATATTATAACTGATATTGCATAAGACTCTGATACAAACCTACAATAAGATCACTAGGTACATAATACTAAGAAACTGAAGCACAAAAACCTACTTGAAAATCCTAAGTAAAGAGGTAGCATGGGCTTTTAACAGTACTACTAGACTATTGAAAGGCTTTAAAAAAGAATTATTAGGATTACTAAAATGGATCAAATGACAACATATATAAGAAGCATATATCAACTAGCCTGTCAAAAATCACTAAAAAAAAAGGATCTTAGGATACTATACCAGGCCATCTGAATTGGTAGTTTGTGAAGTCTTGTAGGTCTTATAGGTTTAGAAGTAGAGTTAAAAGTTAGAAAAGAAAGATATTGGGGTTCTAGTAAACTTTACAAAGATATAGCAGTTTAAGAATTAGTCCTAACTGCAAGTAATAGTCTAGGTTAGAGCAGTACTAAATTAGCTATAAGTATAAGATACAGAAAGCTCTAGTAGGCTTAGTATAAAGTTAAATATAATTTAGTGACTATAGTATATTTGCAGATTAACACTGCAATTAATAGAGTAGGTGTAAATATGAGAACTAGAGTATTTAAATAGAGAACTCACAGATAAGTTCTAGGTATGACAACTAGTATAGAACCTTCAGACAGACTAATTAAAATAAACAATAACTAAAGTTATATAAGTAACTAGTTGTACACTTTTTTTATAATTGTCTCTATAGCTATTGTACACAATAGTTATATACTGACTGATTATTAATAAACTTTTAGATCACAATTACTTATCTTAATATTAAAAAAAAATATATATATTTATTATTATTATTTTTTTTGCTTTTACTAAGGCTGTAGTTATTGGCAACTATTGTCTTTATTGTATTTTAATTATAGTTATATAACTTATACAAGGTAAGTCTACAACTAGCCATATGTACAACTTTTGGTTATCTATTTTAAGTAGTCCATCTGCATAGCAGGTTCTACACTAGTTGCCATATTTGCAATTTATTAGGAGATTACCTATTTAAACACTCTGATCTTTATACTTATAGCAACAAATAGTATACAAGTTTCTGTATACCAAAATGCAATCTAATCTAATTTTAATCTTCCTGTTTGTATGTTTGTTAAGTTGTTACATATTTCAGAATATGTTACCTGACTATAGAGCTTCAAGAGGCCTTTCTGCTAACTAACTACCCATATTTAGTCTTTTGTTAATAGGGCTTATCTTTGCAGAGTTCATTTAGATTCTAGCATTTACTTCATAGTATATCTCTAGTACTTATAATCTACTTCTGCTTC
>CAJVQA010002970.1:0-20594 GCA_910591915.1 Cetraspora pellucida
AGTAGCATTTAAGATGCAATTAAGAGAATTAGAGATTAAGTAATAAATTGTTTGAGTAGAAGGACAAAGAGTCCAGTGTAATGAGAAGCTAGTTTGATTGTATTGGCAACAGAGAGAGGAATAGGAGGGGTTACATTTGTGAAGAATATGAGAAACAGGTAGTTCATTCCAAAGAATTTTAACATGAAAGGTTTTGAGAATAGAGGAATAAAAACTATAGGCAAAGTTAGAAACCTTTTGGTTATTATTAATGTAAAGCCAAGTGGCTTTCCAGTTTATGTTAGGAGCAATAGTAGACCATTGTTGAAAACAATGTTGGAATGTCCAAAGTGTCATAATGTGAGCTTGACAGATAGTATGTATGGAGCATCAAATAGGAATTTTAATAGAAAATTGGTCAATAAATGAAGTATAGGTAGGATTGTAAGGGTTGTTGGTTAAGAATGTTAAAAAGGGTAGAATTCGGTGACAATGGGCAAGTTGGTCAGCAAGATTATTAAATGAGTCATCTTGGTGAGCAGTAACTTTATGAAAAGTAAGCTGAATGTTGTATAAGTTAATAAAGTTAATAAGAGTTGCCAAATAGAGAAGTATGAAGTATGGATATAAGAGAGTTTAGATGCTGATAGGCAGATATTATAATATTTAGAAATAACCGATTGTGAGTCTGTAAAGATATGGACAGAACAGTTTCTAGAAGCAGTTATAATTGCTAAGAGGATAGCAAGAATTTTAGCTTTAAAGGAGCATGACCAAAGTTTAACTTGTGTCTGAAATGAGTAAATAGTTGTAGAATTATTAACTTGAACCCAACCTATGCCCATAGAGCATTGAGAGGTACCAAGCTTGATAACAGAACCATCAGTATAAAATGAAATAATGGTTAGGTTATGATTGAAATTAGCAATAAACTGTAAGCTATCAGTAAGTTGGTTAGACTGAAAAATGCAAGATAATTGTTGTGAGTTGATTATTAGTAAAGAAGGAGACGAAATATGTAAAGGATGTTGAATAGCTACAGAGTATACAATATCAAAAAAGTTGGCATATAGGTTAAGAGTTTTGTTAGTATTAATATGGCAGAGTAGTTTTGTAGCCAAGTTAATAGAAATAAAGATAGTACATTTGTTGGTGATTAGATTAGAATTGAGATGACATCCAGAACATAATATAGTAGTGGAAAGAAGAATAGGATATAGATTTGAAAACTGGAACTGATATAAGCAGTGCCAGTGAGTAATAAGTGTAAGGCCTATAGAAATATTATATCTTGTAGCCTTGCTAATAATTATTTGGTTGTTAAGAACATAAGTAGCCAAGGTTTGGTGTTGAAAGTGAAGTAACTAGCAATATAAAAATAGTAGTTTGTTTAAGGTAAATTAAAGTAGTTATATAGAGTACAATGATAAGAATAGCTTGTTGTAATGTTCTTAAGAATGGTGAACTATTGAGGTACAACACTTTGAGAAGCTTATTTAATCTAGAAGAAAATATGTTTCTAATAAATAAGCATGAATTATTATATATAGTAAGTTGGTTAAGAAAGAGTAATTTATGATATCTAAGTTGTTTTTTGAAAATGAAGTATTTGAAATAAGAGGAAAAAAGAGATTCAAGGAAGATAGCTCTGTTATTTAGAGTAAATAGAATGTTATAAGTTGGATTAGTAGAAAATATTCAGCCAATATGCTTGATAAGCTGAATAATTTTAAAGTTTGTAGTTAGATGGTTGGAACTATCGATAATAGAATTAGGATGTAAGAAAATATTAGTAGAAGACCAAAAGTTGTTTTGTAATTGTTGAATTTGGATGTAAGTTGATGTGCCTAATAGGTTAGGATTGTTAAGTCATTTAAGAAGGTTAGGAATATGGTGTTGCAGTTGGGTGTTTCAGATGTGTTTGATATTATAAATTTGGAGATGTAAAAGGGTACTAGAAAATATTGTATAGCAAAGTTTAGCTTTAAGTTTAACAAAGCTAATATGCTAAATAAAAATTTTATTGCAGATAAGCTGGCTAACTACAATGTTTTGAAGATAATATTCAAGAATAGGAATGATAACTGTGTTGATAATATAACAAGCATATGAGTCAGTAATACATTTGGTTTTAGTAATTTAAATAAGTTAAAAGAATTCAGCAATAAGCAGTTTTGTTATTTAGATTGTCTATTGTTTAAGATAAACCAGCAACCTAAAAATTTATAGAGTTGTTTAGAAAAATATAGTAGAAGAAAATGATTATTATAGGAGATAGAGATGTAGTGAGATGGAGAGTTATTTGTAACCAAAATAGATTTTGTAGGATTAACTTGAATGTTAGCCATAGCATAAAAAGATTTAGCTATGGATAATATGTTAGAAAACTCAGTTTGTGATGAAGCAACCCAAAGAGTATTATTCATGTATGTCAAGACAGAGCATTGTTTTTGTAATAAGTTAAATGTTTGAAGTTTAAGATTAGTAGCCCAAGAGGATTGTAAGATATAATTAGGTACTTGTGCATATATATATGAGATAAGTGGATCATAATATATGTATCATAATAAATAAATAATGGTTTTATCTTGGTCAATATCATTGTGAACAGAGTATGAAGAAGTAAAGCCAAGATTAGTAATAACTTGATTTAATGATCAGTTAAGAGGTCAGAAAGGATATTGATAATAAATGAAGGAAGTGCCAAATGAGAAAATGAATATTTAAAAAAAATAAAGTTAACAGAGTTATATGCTTTATTCATATCTTATAAAAGTAACCAAATGTTCTTATAATTGCAAGTAGCATCTTTAATAAGATTATTGAGAATGTGAATAATGTTATCTTATATCTACTTCTTTAAGATAGTAAGTAACTAAAGTGACCTTAGACAGTAAACACTTTTTGTAACCTCACTTGTTACTATGTTATAACTAATTCAGAAAACATTTTATTTTAGAAAACTTAACAAAAAAGATTTAAGACAATTTGCAATTATGAAAGAAGCTACAATTAAAAGTATATAAGAATACTAATAACTGTTTAATTTGGGTAATATAAAGTAGTAGTTTATTAGTAAAAGAGTATAAAGACTCAATGTTGAACTTGGGATTCATATCTCCACTTTTATACTTTTTGGCTACATAGTGAATGTAATAACCTATATCTTTTACATATACAAAATATTTTACAACTACTATTAATAAAATAAATTGGGTGTGGCGAACTAGTGAAGTGGTCAGGTTGTCAATCCTCCAAGTGGTAGGTTGGGAGTTCAAAACCCATGAACGGCGAAAATTTGGAAAACCACCTATGTTACATCGGTGTATATGGGCATCTGTGCAATGATTGAGTTACACAAAGGAATGCAAACCAGCATTGAGCAGTGCAAACACAAGATAAGTCCTTGAAACCGGTACTACCCGGTTTAACTTCTCTGGATATTGGAAGTAATGTAATTGGCCTTGAAAGAGTAAAGATGATAGCAGAAGCTCTTTGTAAAAATATCTCTTTAACTTCCTTGAGTTTAATGTACAATAAGCTTAGTTCCAAAGAATCCAAGATATTAGCAAAAGCACTTCGCAAAAACACTATTCTGACTTCTTTAAACCTTTCTTATAATAGACTTGGCTTCGAAGGAGTAAAGGCTATAGCAGAAGTTCTTTATATAAACAATACCTTAGCTACTTTAGGTCTTAGAAATAATCAAATTCCTTTTGATGGAATCAGAGTGTTATCAGAAACTCTATATAAAAATACAGCTTTATTTTCCTTAGATCTTAGTGGCAATTTTCTCACTTATAAAGCAGTAAAAGCATTGGCGGATGCCCTTTGCAAAAATACAACTTTAACTAATTTAATTCTTTCTAATAATACTTTTACTTTTAAAGAAGGGCAAGTGTTAGTGGAAGCTCTTTGTAAAAATACTACTTTAACTTTTTTGGATCTTAGTATTAATCTACTTGGTTATGAAGAAGTAAAGTTATTAGTAGAAGCACTCTGCAAAAATACTACTTTAACTAATTTAAATATTTCATGTAATAAGCTTAGCTTCAAAGAGTACAAAATATTAACAAAAGTTCTTTATCAAAATAATACTTTTATTTCACTAAGGTTTGATTATTAAGTAATATAATATTGCAAAATGCGTAGCTTGCAATTTGATGCGTTTGATAAAATTTTTAGATTCCTGCACTCTCGATTGTTTGATTGTACATGAATGATGCGATTGTATGAAATCGTACGTGATTGTATTATTTATTTGTAAATGTATAGCAAAAACTATTTAAAAAATAGTTTTTTACTTTAATAAAATGATTATGCATTACCTTATAGGTACTTGTGACTAGTGCATGACGTATCTTTATTGCAAACAAGTTTCTTTGAGATTCTAATGTCAATATGATAAAAATATAGCACCTATAACTAAAATCATACAAAACTAGTTCCATATATTTTTACAATTCATCATACTATTAAATTTAATAATAAACAAATTAAAATCCTAAAAGATTTAAAAAAAATACAATCATAATACAGGATTTATGAAAGGTTTCAAAATTTATTTTGCTTTATATGCAATGGCAAATAGTGTCATTTTGGTAAAACTAAATAAATATCAATTTGATTAAAACTAAATTAATAAAATTAAAATAGAAGTTAACTAAGTTATAAATTCTACGATTACTGCTATTGAATATATAATTTTTAGGTTAATCTTTAGTATAGGTAAGCATATATGATTATAATATATATAAATTAATTATTTTGAACTAATATAAGTAATTTCATAGATTATTAGGGTTAGGATTAGGATTACCTTTATCTGATATTCGAGTGGTAATTATAACGTGTTAATTCTCCCAGATGTTATGGTAGAAGATGGATATACTTTAATCTCTTCCTAATCAAAGATAATTCTTTATTAATAATCCATTCTTCTGTTTATTAATCATTAATACTAGAGTGATGAGTTTCATTCCATTTTCAAGTATTGTTCATAAAATTTGACCGTAACCAATATTTAATTTTATCCTTCAGATCATTATGGTCTGCATTGGTCAGTAATATACTTAATAATTCCAATAATATGTATCGGAATTTAAACTTTATTAAATTATTTTTAAACCCGGACCATTTTTATATATATGGCATCATAATATTTTGATCTGGATTCAAAATTAATTGCATTTAATATTTAATATAAATGTTAAATTTTGAATTTCAAGGTTTAAATAGGATTGTTATTTGTGCATCATATTTTGTTTTATGAATTCATCTGAAAATATAAACTATAAGACAAAAAATTAACCCGGTTTAAAATATTTTGAGATATTAACATACCCGTGTACATACATGTAGTGTAAAAATAAATTTACTTTTTGTTAATATGTGGTATGTTTAAAGTCAAGTTTATTAAAACAATTAATTAAATTAGTTAAAGTAATGTTTTAGCAGAGTGCTTTTACTAATACTTTTACCCTTTTATAACCAAGAAATTAATACTAAGATCTAAATAAGTTAAAGTAGTGTTTTTTGCAAAAATGTTCTGCTAATACTTGCCTTTCTTTAAGAATAATGTTATTACAGATATATAACTTAGGTAGATATATAGCTGAGGCAATATTTAATAAATATAGATATTTGTCCTGCTAAATAGTGGGATATAATTTAGGTTAAGATATAACTTAGTAGAGATATAACTGAGGTTTGACTGTATTAGAAAAAGTTAGTTAAAGCAGTATGTTTACAAAGAGCATCCACTAATGCTTTTACCACTTTATAACAAAGAAAATTTTCATTAAAATTTATAAAAGTTAAAATTATGTTTTTATAAAGTTTTTAATGACAATTTAATACCATTAGAATAAGCTAAATAATGAGTGATGTTTAAAGAAGTTAAAGTATTGAACATCTGCTAATTTTACTTCTTAAAATCAAGTTTACTAGAAGAAAAATCTAAACAAGTCCAAGTAGCGTAAGCCTTTCTGTAAAGTTCATATTGGTTGGATTCAAGCGCTAGTACATAACATAAATCTACAGCTTAATTACATTATAAGTACATTATTGAAACTTGCGAACTAGAAACTTTAATACTATTTGCAATTAACTTTAAATAACTATATATATATATATATATATTTGTAATTTCTTATCAAATGTTAGCTTTTCATATTTTAATAAATACAGTTATAAATCACAACATATAAATATTTTATAAAATTATCAAGCTTTATGAACTTAGTGACATTTGATTTTTTTAAAAAAAATTGATTTGTTTACCCCATATGTTTATTATCCACCATCATATTTTTTATAACTAGTAAATTTAAGAAATTTTTAATTCTAGTCAGAGATAGATTTGCAATATGAGAATCTAATGTTGATTGCTTCTGGAGAATTTGTTCAATCTATTCTGTGGTTAATTCCTAGAGATTTTGATTCTTTTTATTCTGTTGACTCTGTTATAGTTTCTGGCGACGAAATAACAATTTCATGAAGTTCTGTACTATTAACTATTTTGAATTTGTTACGGTATGTTATATGGCGTTGATCAAAGATACTACAACCATAAACGCAAAAGACTATTGGCTCAAATACAAACATACACATGAAAAGGAAAATTCCATCATCATCTAACCGGTTCATTGCTTTTAATATAAAAAAAATTATCCAGCATAGCATGAACATCGTCCCGAATAAACATGAACAACATTGAACGTTAGCATTTGTGAACTGATATGTTTTTCCACTTCCATCATTTGGATCAATAATAATATCGATATCTTCTTTGAATGTTGGCATAACTTCTGTAAAACTACGGTTTTCTATATCCGTGTTTATGATTTTTGCTTTTTTTGCTTTTTAGAAGTTTTGTCAAGAAGTAATTGTTTGAAGCAAGCAAAAATAAATAAGCCAAATATTGGGTTACTGTACATTATAACTTTTCCTTTTAGAGTGATTATTATTCTGCGTTAGTGTTACTTACGTATGTAGTGTTGTAACAGTAACGGTAACCCAAACTATTTTACATTTGAGACATTGTCATGCCCGAAATGGAAATTTATTAACATTTCCTCGTCGTTATTTCCTTTCTTGTAATTTACTATTTTGGAAATCGGTAAGCCACGAGTAGTTAACAACTACCAGGAGGAGTTAGTAACTATCTAGGGGAGGGAAACCCCAACAGGAGTAGCATAGCGGGCTTTTATTGTGATTGATTTTTGCAGATTATTTCGTGACTTTTGCATAATATAATTGGTTAGTTGATAATCAAAGATCGTTTAAGATTTTTTATATGAAGCTAAGTTTGTGACAAAATATTTTATATAAGACTAAATTGGCCTTAATTAGGGATATCCCATTTATATGACACACAAGTTTTTTTCGCGTACAGTACGTATAGTATTGTACGTGGCACATCTCTAACCTTAATAAAACATTACTATGACATCTTGTAATTAGACTATACATAAGCCTAGTACAAACAAGATTCCATAAACTAAGAGCTTTTTAAATACATACACGAGTTAAAAAAAAAAAAACTAAAAAATACAGAAAACACATTAAAAAACTAATCAAAAGCATATAAATCAATCTTAATCGAAATACTAGTTTTATTGAAGCCAAAGTATTTACACTAATAACCTTAATAATAACTAACGTAGCATCGATTCTAGTTTCGAAATCTAAAAATTTATACTTCATTACTAACTCGTGCAGCAACCTCTCCAAAATTTTCCGCACTCCAATTAATTGTTATTACATTGTCGAAAGAATTTTATCACTATCCAATGCTTAGTAATTTTTGTTATTCAAGTTACGAAAATGGCAAAATTTATAATTGAGTAAATATTATGATAATAATAATAAAATGTTTCTTTTTTTGTTATCCAACTTGAACAGTGAAGAAAAAATCATTATTACTCTGTTAGTTAATTATTGATCATCATCGAATTATCATAAAATTCTTTCGATAACATCATAGAAAATAACCGGGGTATAGCGGAATGCAGAAAGTTTTGGCGAGGTTGCTGTACGGGTTCTTCATTACTTCGTAATGCTAGGCTTGATGCTAAATTATTTCATTAAATTATTTTACTGGCAGTGCCTGTCTTGGGATTATAAATAAAACATAATAAAATAAATTAGCAAAAATAATTCTTTCAGAAACAAATTACTAACTTAATATCTTTGTATAACTTATTGGCTAAATCGAAATGTTCAGACATTCATCTCATTTAATTTCCGAATTACTTTGACAATTTATAAAGTAAAACGTGAAGTTTCTAATTTTTTTTGTCTTACACTCTCGGAATTCAATCTTGTAACGGAAAATCGTTACTTTAATAAGACTTATGATGAGATGATCTTCAAAAATCAGCCAATCATCATAAAGCACGCTATGCTAACAGGAGTAGTTATTAACCGACGAAGAAAGTTCGATACTTCTCTAATGCAATTAATGCAATTGGAGGATAAGTCAAATTACATTTACAATCGAAAACCAATACTTTTAATGTTCCTTATGATATATCTAAATAATGACAATAGTATAGTGTTAGTATTAATCAGTATACCTTTACTATTTTACTTGTAATCTAACTTCTCTTAATAAAGACCCAGTTCTTCTGTATGTTAAACATCGTGTCTTCATAATAACCTATAATCAAAGTTCGTACTAAACCTTAAACCGGTCTTAAAAAAGAAATAAAATAAGACTTAGTAATATTCGTTCCTTAAAGCGTAACATCATTAATTAAACCCACGCATACTTCCCTCTTTGTTAACTATCATAGTTGGATTCGTGACGCAAAGTAATTATTTATATTCAACCTGGTAGTTACAACGTCCTAAACAATGTGTCAATTAGTCTCGGAAATAAGAAAAAAAGCAGCAGAAACTAACAACTATACAAATATCACATGGTTTGGGACATCCCAAATAGTTTAGACTATACCTGTATGCAGCATACACCGCAATCTTTTAAATAAAATAAAATAATATATAAAATTTTTTGCTTTTATTCGTTAACATAGCTTTGACAAATGTTAATAAAATCTTTAATCCAGTAAATAAATTCTTGATCGGATCGAACTATTTTTTTTATTAGTGTCTACTTATGTAATGTATTTATTATGAAAACTAATATTATATTCAGATCCTTTTTATGTTTTTTTTTTAATTAAGATCCATTGGCTAAAGAACAATCTTCACCATAAATTCTCGTACAGACTAAACACACCAAACGTACTGGACATGCATTTAAACAAAAGCCTAATTTTAAGTGTGTTGTCATTTCGTTCAGAAAATATTATCGCTATGAATTAAAAATTATATACTACACCGGATGGAGGATCAGTCGTGTAACACCGACGGTTCCTCCGCCACAAAACTTATTGTAAAATGCCGTTTACTATGTAAGACAATTTCCGACTCAATTTTTCATGGGACGGAAAATTTCCGTCATTTATAATAACAATTGATTTCTAAGTTCCCGTTAGGAAAAGACACTTCCAAAAAAATGTCATATTACATCCGGAAATTTTGTGCATATGTCACATAATATATTTTAAAATAGGATCAAAATGACCCAAGTCGTTGGGTACTATCAAAACAAAGTTTACGCTTGTATACGTCCGATTGATGTATTTTGTTAATACTCCGCGATTCCAATTTGAGATCAAATTATCGTTGACTTAAATATCATATCATT
This sequence comes from Cetraspora pellucida, assembly GCA_910591915.1. NCBI lineage: Eukaryota > Fungi > Glomeromycota > Glomeromycetes > Diversisporales > Gigasporaceae > Cetraspora > Cetraspora pellucida. Next base: position 9,695 of record CAJVQA010002970.1, read on the forward strand.
CTATAAATATTTCAAGACTTTAACCAACTTCTTGATACAGTGATTGGGTTTTTATGTGTTATTCATATAAACACCGTTGTGTCGAATAATTCGAATGAAAAGTCAATGAAAATAAAATTTATAAAAGTAAATGTTCTCTACCTTACTTTCTTAAAATGATAATATTCAATTACTTTTGAATGAATATAATTTTTTTTTTCTTTTTTACCAATGTCTATGACTAGAACTAAACTTCCTAAATTTGATGTCATGAAATTCCTTTACGTATTCTTATACAAATGCCACCACGGCACTATGTTTTAATAGTGCATGTGCTGCACTTGCAAATCCTATCCTTAATGCACTGTTTAGCCAATTGCATGCATGTATTATTTTCTCCTATTATATGACTATAGACTCCGTTCCTGTAACCTCAATTTAGCTAGCAGAGGTTTAATTACTGTAAACTTATTAACCTTTTGTTAAAAAGGTAGTACTATTCCACATTTGATAACATTGTAAGTATGACGTACGTACGTACAGTACTTGAAAAGGTAGAACTATTCTATATCCGAACATAGGATTTCCGTTAATGAAAAATACATTTCTTTTATTTCAAAGAGTTTATAAAAAGCTCGATAATTCACTTCAATACCTCCAAAAGCTAAACATATTTTGATTAACAATATTAACAATGACATCAATTATAGAAATACCAAGCATAACTTTAGAAATAGATAACATAGAAACATTAGTAACAATCAAATCTTTTCTTGGAGAAGTTTCTGATATTTTTAAAAATATAGTTCAAATCAACGAAAATGCACAATATAATAAAAATATATCGAAAGCTATTTTATGTCATTTATTATCTACAGAAGCAGTTATAAAATCTTTATTTGTTCAAAAAGAACAATTTAAAAAAGAATTAACAAATTCAAAATGTCAAGAATCGTTATATAAAGTTTTAATTATCTTGGGAAAAATAAAAGATTTTGCAAGTCAAGTAACGCAATTAAGAGGACTCGGAAGATGGGTCGATAATATTCAGGCTATAGGAAAGAATTACAGAGAGTTAATGAAAGAATATGAAGATAGTTTGAACGTTTTAAAGTTTATAATAAGAAAAATTGATGATGAATGTTTAAAAAATGACATTGAAGAGACGAGAAAGGTATTATATAATGATTTGTATCGATATAGAGAATAGTATAAGGATTATTTATTTATGATACTAATTTTTTTTTTAAATACTAATTTTGTTTTTTTAAAAAAAAATAGTTCCTGGAAGATTATTCTAATTATCATAAAGGGCAAACTAATATTCTTTATCAAGAAATTAAATCTATCAAAAGTAAACCTGATTACAATCATTGTTTAATAGATATACGAACAATTGATTCAAATTTATTACTTGAAAGTTCTGACAAAGAACGTCGTGGAAAATTAGGCCATATCATTAAAATGGTTTACAAAGATTCCACCAATGTAGCATGTAAAAGAATTGATTCTCATGATGCGGAACTATTACATGGTGAATTAGCAATTCAAAAAAGACTAGTTGATTGTCCAAATATTCTAAAATTTTATGGGCTCTCAGGGGAAAAACGGAATATCATGGTCTATGAGTGGGCTGAAAAAGGAAGTCTAAAAGAATTATATGAAAAAGAAAACATCACATGGTCGTTAAAAGCTCAAATAGTTTTTGGAATTTGTAAAGGAATCACGTTTCTGCATTCTGTTGGTATTTTTCATCATCATATTCGGTGTGAAAATGTGATGGTAAGTAATTTAACACTAATTAAAACTTTTTAGAATCAGTATAAGTATTTAAAATCAAATTTATGATAATTTAAAAGATGACGGATCATTATGAGCCAAAACTTGTTTTTGATGTTTCTTTTAGAAAAGCAAGCACTATGGTTATTGACTTTTCAACAATGTATAATTGGTCAGCGCCTGAAAAAATGGCCAAAGATAGTAAAACTTGTGAAGCTTATCGTAAAACGTACACACAAGAATGTGAGATTTTTAGGTAAAATTAGTTACAACATAATTTAACTATTTAAAATTTTAAAATATTAACTAAAATATATAATAAATGTAGTTTTGGAATGCTCATGTGGGAGCTAGCTTGTCAAAAAATTCCTTATGAGAATATGGATCTTATAAATCTATTTAATCATGTCATGAATGGTAATAGGGAAAACTTTGATGATATTGATAACTTCGATCTTGATCCAAATGATAAAATTATTAAAGATGGATTTAAAGATTTAATTCAGAAAGGTAATCAATCAAGAATAAGGAATTATTAAATTATTTTAAAATTGTATAATTAACAATCAAAACTGTTGTTTTTCTTTCTTTAAAAGCATGGAATCATTATCCAAAAGAAAGAATCAGTATAAATACATTATATTTAAGACTTTTAGAATTATCTTCAATTGATGAAAAATCATCATCTCTGATAACTGCTGACTCTTGCAACAATAATGGATTAGCAATACATGAAGATAATCCTAATATACCCGAAATTTTAACAATTACTGAAGGAATTAAGCTTCATAGATCCAAGATACCTGAAAACAGAGAAAGAGCATGGAAATGCTTTGAATATAATGCAAAACTTAAGTGTTCAATTAGCATTTATTGGAAAGGATTCTATTTATGGGAAGGACTTTATCCAGCTGGAGCAGAAAGGTCAAAGGAACAGAAGGATAAAGATGCAACAGAAGCTTGTGAATTGTTTAAAATGGCTGCTGATGAGGGTGTACCGGATGCATGCTTTTGGTATGCATATACATTACCAAGAATTAATGACAATAGAGAAAAGTTTTTATATCATTTGAATAAAGCGGTAGAAAATGGAAATGCTTCTGCATTATATATTTTAAGTGATATTTATTTGCATGGGAAGATGCAAGTTAATGTGGATAAGCAAAGGGGTTTAAGTTACCTAAAGTTGGCAGCTTTTAAGGGTCATATAAAAGCCAATGAAAAGCTTAAAAATTTGGATACGACCATGCTTGACGCAGAATTATAAGAAAAAACTTCTATTTATTTGTGAAATTATTTATTTATTTTTTTTAACATTTATGTTACTAGCCTAATAACATTGTTTTTTACTATGGTAAATAAAGGGGCTAATTAATAAACCTACTGTATGTCAAATTATATGCCATGCCTGAGTTTCACTACAATAAGAGTGACCTTATTATCATAAATTCTGAGACAACTGCGAACTATGTTATTAGAATAAATAAGTTAGCAACTTTGGTTGAAATCAAAACTTATCGATTCAGTAGAAACTAAAAGTACATCCGCAATGAGAGTTGTGCACATTATTTGCTCAGCAACCATCACTTGTGCTTTATTACAAAGCTTTTGTATTTCTTGTCACAGAAGCTGTGCATTTATTTACAAGAACAGTTTTTATGAAGAGCAATAATAATTTCAACGTCATTTCAGATTTCCTATCTTTGCAGATTTTTTATGAATGCTTTATATACATCATTTTCACACTTATTTTATAACAGTAATATTACCTAATTTCAGGCTTATTGATTTGAATTACTCACCTTAGCAGATTTTTGATAATCAATTAATGCTTTATATTTATCTTTTTAGGCCCCTATTCCGTATTCGTAACCATATCAAAGATTATTTATTGAAGCTATCACAAAAAATTTTTGATAATGAATAAATGTTTAAGTTTATCCATTTAGGCATCATTTTGATAATAATTTATAAGATTATATAATTAATTAGTAAGTTTATTTCAACGGATTTTTTATAACAAAATAAATTGGTTGTCACGGCTGATGCTAAAATTTGTGGTCACAAATTTTAAATATAAGCTTGCTAAATTCTACATATATCAATTCTAGCCAAAATGCTAACCTAACTCTAAAATAAAGTAGAAAAATATCTAAAAAATTTTAAAATTTCATAAATAAATCCTTGTTATAATAAAACAATCTAAAAAATTTAAAATTTGAAATTATTATACATATTTATTATATTTATTGAATATTATAAATGAAGAATATTTAATAAAATTAATAAGTTTAGTACTTAGGTCTTATAACTTAATAGTTAAGCTTTCAAACTTCTTTTAGAAGATTAACAGTTAAAGATAAAAAATACTTTGTAATCTATTGTAAAATTAATACAAATAAGAGATAAAAGAACAAAGTTATCAATATTATTCTCAAATAATTTTAAAAAACATATACATATTCATAATAAATAAAAATCAGACTATCAACAACTTTGATCCAACCATTCACTATTTTTTTAATTAGACTATTTACTTTTTTTACTAGACCTTTAATTACATTAATTTAACTATTCACTACTTTGATTATATCATTCATTATTTTAATTTAACTATTAATTATTTCTTTGATTCAACTATTTATTATTTTGATCCAGTCAGTCATTATTGCTTCTCTTCAAAGGACTACCACTTTATATATTACCCTTACTGTTTATTTATCTCATTTAGTGTTAAGATTCAAATATAGTAGAAACAAAAATAAAAATAGTAAATAAATAGAATTTTTATTATATTATAAATTATTATATAAAAATAAAAGGCTTAAGAATGGTAAATTTTTATTTACTGTAAAAAATTAAATATAATAATTTATAACTTATTTAATAATTTTCTTTTTTAATTAAATAATAGCTGAATTTATACTAATTTACAACTAATATTATTTTTTTATTTCTTTTTTCTTTGATTTATAACTGTTTTTTTTTTAGAAAATCATTTATTGTAAATTGAAATTAATAATTAATATAAGGTCTAGAGAAATTATAACAATAAAATAATATATTTAGAAAATATAATTAAAGTATTATAAAATTTTTTATTTTATATTAACTGATAATATTAATATATTACAGATTTTAAACCACTATATATCAATAAAACAGGAGTAAGCTAAGTAAGAAGAAGAAAATAGAGTTAAAACTTTATTAGCTATACAAAGAAGATCTGCTTCTGTAAAAGATATAATGAAAATAATAAAACAGATACTTTAGATATATATTTAAAATTATCCCTTAAACTGTCAATTTAACTACATATCTACTATGATTTAGACTACAACTCAATATAATTTGATAGCTTAATTACAGATCAATCATAAAATTTTCAGGCAAATTTGTCTGGAAACAGTTTAAGGGATATTTAATATATTTTTATTTATTTTTTTAAATTAAATCTAATTTTATTAATATTTGATATATATTATTTTTTTAACCTAATTTTATTAATATTTAATATATATTATTATTTTTTTAACCTAATTTTGTTAATATCTAATATATATTTATTTTATTTGATTTTTGATTTTTTAATTAAATCTAATTTTATTATTAATAGTATAAACTTTTTGAAATTTTTTAAAAAAAAGATAAGAAATTTGAACTTAATATTGATAAGACATAGTATAAACAAAATAATCTTTATTTTAAACTATAATTTCTACATTATATAATCTTTTTATCAAACATTTTAACACTAATCAAACTGAGCTAACTGACATATTGAAGCAATATTTTAAATTAAAACATAATACTAGGTTTATATATTGAAAAAGATTCTAAAGCATACATTTTAATAAATATATATATAAAATGATTAAAAAATCAATATATAAAATTTTTTTATATTATTATAACTTAAAATTAATCTAAATTTCTAACTAAATTTAAATTAATTTTAAGTTATTATTTACTAAATTTTAGTTTTTAATATTTAATTAAATTTTTAATTTAATTTTACAAAAAATTTTCTATTAAACTGTAATATTTAAGTACTATTATAGAAAAAAGAATAATCAGATTTTTGATTATAATATAAAGGAAATAATATAATTATTAATAAATAATCATATCTATTTATTTGAATTAATAAATACTGGTTAAGAAAAGAATAAGAAAGTTTGTAATATATATTAATATTTATAGCTTGAATTAAAGATTTAAAAAGTTTTTTTTTGTTTATATTATACTAATAAAAATTTAATATATTAAGGATAGAGTACATGTAGATTATTTGTTATATAATTTGTATAATAAATTTAGATTTATATAGTAAATAAAAATATAATACTAATAAAATTTTTTAAAAATATACCAAAATTTTATTAAATTTTTAAGATATATAAATTAAAATAATTTATTTATTATAATAAAAAATTATAATATATATTATTTAAAAAAACTATACTGGCAAAAAATTTTAACACAACTTTCTCTGCTAATTACTCATATACAAAATCTGTAGAAAAATATTATAGAAGTTTACTGAAAACAATTGTCTAAACCAAGTTTGTAGGTTTAGAAAAAAAAATAGAGCTTGCAAAGAAGGTGTAATAAGAGAAAAAAAGGAAAAATAAATAGTTTAGTAAAAGTAACAGAAAGAAAAACATCTCAGCCAGCACTTTGAAAAGTGAAATTTTGGGAAATTCTCTGTAATCTAGAAATATAGATCAGTAGATTATAGTAATATGTGAATAAACAACAAAACAAATATGTATATTAATAGATGCACAAATAGGCCTAATTTGAACTGTGATAGACAAAAGTATAGAAAGTTTTAGAACAATAAATAACAAACAGGAATTACAAAGAATTAGGCTAAATATGAACAGTACACAAAATTAGAAAGAAAGCCTGATATCAATCTATATCAAAAGAACATACTGGGTAGCAAATAGCATATACAATAAAGTGTTTTTTAACTAAGCAAGCAATACATATATGGTGCCAAATAGAGAAGATGAAGTTGTAGCTATGCTAATAGAACAAGACTTAGTAGAGGTTGTGTTGCTATGTATAACCAGAAAAATAATCAAAAAGGCAGAAGAAATCAGCCAGAAAAAAAGATTAATATCACCAAACAAACTAAAAATATTACAATAATAGAACTTATAATAGGGCAAATGCAAGACAAAAAAAAAAATACAACAATAGTCAACTGAAATAAATAACAGTCAAAAAGAACTACATAAAATAGGGCAAGAGAAAGGGATGAAAATTGAAAAGGTGATTGATAAGAAAATGCAAGACAAAACTAAAACTCACAAAAAGAAATAAGTATAAAGTTAATCAAGAAAATATTAACTAGGAAAAGAAAATCTGTCTATACAAAAAAGAAATAAAGAAAAACAAAGAGAAGATCAAGACCAAGAAGATATTAAAATAGAAATCAAAAAAGAAATTAATATAGTTAAAGAACCTCTAGAAGAAAGAATATGGGCTTCAAGAAAGAGAAACTGTAACCAAAATAATAGTCTACTTGCTAACATACCAGCACACAAAATATCTAAAAAGACAAAAGAAGAGTATATGAAGTTTATTAAATAGTTATTAAGAAACAATGTACATGTCAAAGATGTTAGAGAAATCTTCAAAAGGGGAAACTTATGGATAGAGGTAAACTTCAACTGTGAATATAGCAGAAGTGAAGCAATACAAAGAATCAGCAAAAAGAAAAATGACTAGTGAAAATAATATTAGAAAAAAAAGAGAAAAGTATTGGAAAAAAACAAACACAATATAATAGAAGATATTAAAAAGAAAAAACAGTAAAGCAAGAACCAAAAAAGAAGAATCTGAGCAGAAGAAGAATGAAACAAAACAAATAAAAACTAATGCAGAAGAAGCAAAGAATTAGGGAACATAAACTATTTAACAATTTGGGACTTGCTAACAAATATAAACAAGAAAAAAGTAGAATACATCTGCAAAAGATTTAAAAAGCCTATGTAATAAGAATCAAAAGGTCAAAGTATAAGGCCTTAGCAATAGTACAAATAGAAGAAATAAATGAAGACATACTATGGCCTATACTAGTAAATAATAACAAATTAGTATGAATAACTAAAAGAATAGAGGACTATGAAGCAAGTAAAAAACAAAGGAGATATATAACAAAATTGACAGAACTACTAAAAAGCATCTCAGAGGTCCTACTATTACAGAGTTTAAAAAACAAAAGAGTCAAATCAGTTCACATATCTTCAAACAAAAATAGAAATCAAAGAAGAGTTATAACAGTTATGTTTGCAACAGAAGAAGATATAAAATCAGTCCAATCAAAATTGTTTATATTTAACAACTTTTGACTTTACTGGATAAAAGAAGAAATAGAAAAAACAAGATAAAAAAAAAGCTGTAAACCAGAAAGAAGAAGAAGCTAAGAAAGGTTTAGTCAAGCCTTTAATGCAAAAAAGAATATCAACAGAAAAGAAGAACAAGAATATAAGTTAAGCATAAACAGGAGAAAAAGAGAACAAAATTGAAAAGTAGAAGATCAGATAACAACAAACAAAAACTATACACAAGATCAAGTTGCAAAAAATAAAGCAAGACATATAAACTCATTTAAAAGAAAAAACAAACCTTATTGAAGAAAAGTAGCCAAAACCAAGTCTCAATTACAAGAAAAAAATCCTATATACAAGTGACATCCTAAGATGAATTTAGAAAGACTTAAGTGATTAGAGAATATAAAAGATAAAACAGAGAGAAGTCTAGCCAATTGTTTCTAAGGGCACCATAGTTGAACCAATGAGTATAAACTAGAAGATTGAAGAGTTTCTGTATGAAGAAAGAAGAAATTTTAAAAGAAGCAATATAGAAACATCTTCTGGTTACAAAAAAGAAACAAAGAAAAAAGAAAAAGAAGTAAACATAGAAATGCAACATAAATATCTAAAAGAAAAATAGAAATAAGAAAAAAAAGAAATCAAATTGTATGTCACAACATTAATAGACTTAAAACCATAGGTTAGAAATTAAAAAATCTTATAGAATAGGCAAGTAAAGAAGAATTTATAATAGTAGAAATAGCAGAAACAAACATTACAGAAAAGAAAAGAAAGTGTTTATTGTATAATTGCAGTATACAGTATAAGAGTTACTGAACTAGTATAGTAACAGACAAGAAAAAAGGTCCAGGCATAGAAATATTAATAGATGTAAGGTGGAAAAGCATATAAAAGCAGTCAAAAGAATTAGTAAATACTTGCTAGAGGTGAGATTATATTTTAAACAACTAGAACTAGTAGTATTAAGAGTATATATTCTACCAAACAACAAATTGATTAGCAAGAAAATTCAGCAAAAAATTGTAGAAATAGTAACAAACAAAAAAAGATGTACAGAAATAGTTATATTAAGTGACTTCAATCATACAATAGATAACATACTAGATAGACAACACCCACAAACATCAAGCTATAAAAGATTACCAACATTTAGCTGGCTCAAAAGACATAACTTTGTAGACTTATTTAAAAATATGCATTTGGCAAAAGAAGCATATACATAGTCAAATCAAAAGGTTACAACAAGAATAGATTATATTTGACTATTAGAAACAATTATATCAGGCTTACAAAAGGTGAACATAGAAGAAGCAAAAGGTCTAACAGATAGTAATCACAAAATAATAACAACAGAGGTATGGGTAGAACATGTAATTGCAAACTGCAGCAAGGCAGAAACCAAACATAAAAACCAAACAAGAACAATATATCAATATGATGAGACAAAACAAGAGGACTGGGAAGAGTATATAAGAGAGCTACAAAATCAGCTAGAATGGAAAAAAATACTAAGTCAATTAAAAGATAATAAAGCAGAAATAGATTATAATACAGATAGGCTTGATTAAATATGAGATGCAATAGAAGAGGCCATAATTGAAGCAGCAAACAAGCAAATTCTGAAGAAAATATTTAACACAAAGGTGAACAGAAGATAAGAACAGAAAAAGTTAAAACAATGCAAACACATTATTGAACTTCAACAAATAATTAAAAAAGCAAAAAATATGATGAATCAAGATGTAGAAGAGAAAGAAGGAATTGAAATAAATAATAAACTAAAAAATATAGAAAAAGAGTTAGAAGTAACATTACTAAAACTAAACAGACAATAGTTAGAGGCCTGAATAGATGATATTAAAAGTTGGCAAAGAATAATTAGAGAAACAAAAAGAGAAAAATAGAAACAGACACAGGGAAAACAAATAGAAGAAAACATAAACAGAAGATGCAAAATGATTAAAACTGATTAAGAACAAATGATTTGCAGTCTATTAAACAGACTATACAAAAAAATTATTTTAGACAGATTCATAACATAAGATAAGGAAGAAGTAAACCTAGTATCAGAGCCAAACACAGTCCTAAGTGGTTTTGTAGCACATTACAAAAACCAATTTAGAAAAAGAAAAACCAAACTAGAAGAAATGACAAAAGAGTAGAAAGAGATATATAAACTGAAGAAGTAGATTAATAAGGCTTAATATAAGAAATTAGATGAAGAAATAAAAGAAAAAGAATGGGAAGACATACTCAGAAAGCTCAAAGTAAATACAGCTTCAGAAATATCAGGTATAAGCTATATATTAATAAGATGAACAAAGAAGAAATCACAAAAAATCTTTAGAGCATTTACAAATCTAATTATAAAAAAAGAAGATATATCAAAAAAGTAGAAAATAGCACAAATATATTCAATTCCAAAAGATATAGATTGAAGATATTGTCTAAACAACATTAAACCAATAGCATTAATTGAAACTTTCAAAAAGTTGTTACAAAAATAGTAACAAGAAGACTAGTCAGAGTGTTTACAGAAAAAAACATACTCAAGGATCCAAATTTTGCAGGTCTTCTAGGTAACTTTACAAAGCAACATATACATATACTGAATATAATAATGAAGATGGCACAAGAAAAGAATAAAGAAGTTTGGATACTATTACAAGACATAAAAAAGGCATTTGACTTATTTCTACTAGAAAGCCTAAAATAGGCATTAAAAAGAGTTAAAATATTACAAAAAACAAAAGAATATATAAGCAACATCTTCTGTAAACAGAAACTCAAAG
>CAJVQA010002971.1:0-20592 GCA_910591915.1 Cetraspora pellucida
TTTATATTACACAATCTTTAAACTTTAATTAATTAAAAGTTTTTTAATAAAGTTAAAAAAGTTTCTTAACTAAGTTTGTAAAGTAAACTTTTAAAAATATTTTTTACTTAGAAAGTATATTGCTAAAATTAATTGTTAAAATTTTATTATAAAAATTAATTTTTTAAAAAAAGATGCAGGCAATTTGTATGCAATACAATTTAAGAGATAAATTTTATAATAAATTATAAAAAAATACAAATTTCAAAAGCTATTCAGCAAGATTTTATTAAAACAATTGTTTTTGTATTTTAAGTAAAAAATAATTCTGATCTTATTTTAAATTAATTTATACAAAAAATTAGGTTTTAAAAAATTTGTTGATTTTTCTCTTTTTTGTAGCACCAAGTCTATATATATAGAGAAATATAAAAAACTGATGTTATATAAAATTTTGGTACAAACTCCTAACAAGACCATTAGATATAGAAAGCTAAGAAACTAAGAAGACAGAAACCTATTTGAAAATTCTAAGTAAAAAGGTAGTACAAACTTTTAATAATACTGTTAGATAATAAAAACTCATGAAATACCTTTATAAGAATTGTTAGATAAATCAGATGACAAGATGTATAAAGAAGTATATGACCAACCAGGCTGTCAGAATTATTAAAGAAAAAGAATATATAAGTATACTATACTAGGCTATTTAAATTAGTAGTCTGAAAAGTCTACTAGTTTTGAGTTGTGGCTAGTAAAAAGTAATAAAAAAAATATCAGAAAAACAAGTATTAAGATTTGGATGAACTTTACAAGAATAATAGCAGTTAATAAATAATCCTAACTGCAAGTATTGGTCTCAGTTATAGTAAAAAATTCAGGTTAGCAGTAAATAGAAAATATATAGTTTGTTTTGATAGGTTTACCTTAAGGTTAAAATTGTTTTAAGGTTAAAATAAAAATTTAGATACAAGTGACTTAGTAAAGTTGATACAAGGGTTTCAAATTAGAGAGTTTAAATAGAACATCTAAGTAGAGATATTAAATATAACAACTAGTAGAGAACTTTTAGGCAAACTTCTTAAATAGGTAATATAGAAAAGTTATACATATAGCCAGTTGTACACTTATTATAATGTTTAACAAAAGTATTAATAAAGTCAAAAGACCAAAGAGAGTCATCTTAAAAACTAAAAAAAAAAAAAAATCAAACTCTTAGTTCAGATAGCCTAGAAAAATAAATATAACTATACTTTTGATTTATCTTTTTTTAGTATATAATCTTTTTTTAAAGAATTTTAATAGCTTGACTAATTATAATGATTTTTTTTTAAAGACCAATATATTACTTAGTTTTATCTGTTTTTTAGATTTAGTCTTTATAGTAGTATTGTTAAAAGTTTGAGTTATCTTTCTATTTGAATCTTTTAAGTAGTTTTTGTTTTACTAATTTCTGTAATTTATATAACTACAAGAACTTATTACAGTTTTATATCACTCAGTACCAGTTTGTATTTTTTTGTATAAGATATAACTATTGTATGAATACTATATGATCTTTTAGTTTTTTTCACTTTGAAGCAGCAATTTTGCTTGTATGTCTTTTATTAAGTAATATATATGATTACATCATTATATACAAAGTCTATTAATGAAACTACAATTAGCTATATATACAACTTTAGTTATTGTCTATTTAAAGACTCTGTTTGCAGGTTATCTACTAATTGCCATACCTAAAACCTACCTGTGGGTTTCCTATTTAAAGTCTTTGATTTTCAACACTATTACATATATGTGCAACCCTTACATTACTATTATGTTGACATATCAGGTTAGAGCTACCTGGTTACTATTTATATTAAAGTACCAGCATATTGGATATTACCGAGTATCCATAGTTCTCAATTTACTCTCGACACAAGCTTACTAAGCTGGTACCAAGATTACTACTTAGATCTGACTTAGTATAACCCATATCTACTAAACTGATTTTAATGCCAGAGGTGTTCAAATTTCAGTAAGTCCATTTCTTTTCTGTAGTTTTCTTTTATGTTTACCATATCACCTGCTAGTGCACCTTCTCTTCATTTCTGGTATGTTCACCACTTCTCTCATATCAAGCGTCAACTCTCCATATTGGAAAACTTCTTTTCAGAAACTTCCTTATATACTAATCTTCTATTTATATGGACTTAGTCACAGGGCTTCACATATATTCATATGCTTCCATAGATTACAGAGTTTTTGCCTTCAGCTAGAATTGAACTATTAACTTTGTCTGTGAAGAGAGAGGTGCCTAGACCACTAGGCTACAGAACTCCATCCCTGATCTTTTAGTTATATTGATATAATACAAATAACAAATATTTAATTTTAATCAATAATCAAAGGTAATATGGAAAAAATTTCAAATTTTCATTAATACTAGAATTTGAAATCTAGACCTGCTATTTGAAGATTAACAATATAATTACTTTATTATATTATCATGCTCTTTTATTAATAAATTAATATTTTATTTAGAAAATACTAAATACAATTTAATTTTTTAGAAAAATTTACTAGAAATATAGTTTAAAAATTAGTATAAAATTATATTTATAATAATATTAATTTTAAATCTAAAAATACTTATTCTTTAAAGTAATTCTTATAAGCAAGATTTATTTTTTTTTAATAAATAAATGAAAGTTTTTATAACTGTATTATCTTTCTCAATTTGCTTTAGAAAAAAATATAACTTTTTAACAATGTTTAACAAAAACTATATATCTATAAGGGATTTCTGTATTATATTATTATTATAATGTAAAATTACACTTATAACAATATTAATTTTAAGAATATAACTAATTTTTATTATATGTAATATCATCTGTATTATAAAATTATAAAATTAATAAATAAAATAAACTTTTAAAAATTAGAATTAGAGTTCAAATTTGTGTTAAAGTTAGAATGTTATAAGGTTACATATATCTAAAATTACATGTTAAAAACTTTGCTTAATAGTTCAAAATTAGTTTTTATAATAAAATTTTGAAATATTTATTTTTTTTAAAAAATTTTTTTATTTTTGTTATACAAAATCCTATAATCTAATTGACTTTACATATAAAAAGATGATATTATCTAGAGTAAAAAATAGCAACACTCTAATTTTAAATTTATAATTATTAATACAATATTATCTTTATATAAAAAAGATTAACTTTCACATATCTCTAACTATTTTTAATGAATTAACAATCCTGATCTTCTTGGTATTACATCTCGAATTAGACTTTAATAGTTACAAAACAACTTATAGTTCCTTACTAGTATACTACATTACCTCAAACCTATTATAGATGGTTCTAACAGATATTTATTAAATTTTAAAATTACTTAACTCCTCTCTCATCTTGGGTTAACTATTTCAGTTAATTTCAACTTAACTTAGCCTTACACAATTAGTAATAGTGGCCAATCACTAGAGTCTATTTTATCACAGCATTCAAAATATCTAATCTTTAAAAAGCAACTTAGACAATCAAACATTATATATTTTGAACAACTTTGCATTGCAGATAACAGCACTTTATTTAACTAGAAATATTTCTTATCAAGATTATTATACTTACTTAAAAGCAGAAAATCCTTCTAGTTTTCTTACTTAGAAGATACAATCTTAGCACACTTTTATTATTAAAATATTTTATCATATTACTAATCATCAGACTACAAATTTTATACTTATTATACTATTAATATATCCAAAAAACTTACTAAATTCAAACTTTGGCTATTCTTATACTACAATGATAAAATTATTATTAGAAAAATATAAAAATATTTTCTATCTTCTAACTACTATTTTATTACTTATTGAATCTCTAATATAGACTTAAACTATACAAGATTTTACCTTTTACCCCTTGTTAGCTACAAACAATATATAGAATGCCATCTTAATTCTCATAAAATTAACTATACCTGTATTATTGAAATTTTTGCAATTATTTCTGTACAATTTTTTAGCAGAACTAACTCAAAGCACCAACTTAACCTCAATGCCAATTACTTGAATCTTATCTGCTTTACAGCTATTAAACATCCAACTTATATTTCTTCTTTACTTAATATCCTTATTATCAACTTTATCACCTTTGAAATCTTTATTTCAAGCAAATTTATTAATAAACTTATATCTATTTCATATCACAACCTCTCTTACCAGCAAATATCTTACTATACTGACAGATCTGTAATTGATATTGGTACTGACCAATGCATAATGAGTATTGGTAGGATTTAAGTCAATAATATTAATTAAATTATTAATTTCTTTTCTGCTAAAATTAAATTCTAAGCTTCATCTTACAAAGCAGAACTTTTCTTAACTATTACTACAATTTCAACTACTCCTTGAAACTGTATTATTAATATCTTTATAGACTTTTAATCAGTAATTTTTAAATTTAATAATCTTCAACTTAAGTCAATTCACTCTAACAAATTACTCAAATTTAATTTATGACCAATTTGGTATACTCTTCTAAATATTATTAAATCATACAAATTACAAATTACTTATTATAAAGTACAAACTCATTCAGATAACTATCTTAATAAGCAAGCAGACTTTCTTGCTAAACAATACCCACTGTTATTACTTCTTTTATTTAACTATACAAATCTCTACAACTCTTATAATATTCTTTAATAAGAACATCATTATGTAGAACTTCCTACAAAATATTTTATTAAACAAATCTGTAAAACTCACATTTTAGATATATAGACATTACAAAAATAAAACAGTGAATGATTATACTTTAACCAAGACATTGATTGGAGATCCACTTGGCTTTATTTCAATTACAATCAAAAACTCTCATACAATATTACCAACTTTAGACTTAATTAACTAAAATCCTTTAAAACAAAAATCTTTTTTAATAAGTTGCCAACATACTTATTATATCATATTATTTATCTAAGCCAATATCCAGATACTACTTGTTTTTTTGTAACTTACCTAATTCTCATTCCTTTTGGCATACTTGTGCTAATTTATCTTTACTTGATCAAATTATCTAAACTTCTACTAACTAAATTATCTCTAATAATTTGTCTAATCTTAATACCTATCATAAACACAACTTAATTAACAAAATTCATTATTCAGCTTTTAACTTTCTATATACATTACCTAATACTTACTATCTCAATCTTACTTTTAAAAAACTTATCCCAAAGTCTCTTATATCAACAATTTAAAACTCTGATATTTCATATAAAATAACCTCTCAAGTTATTATTAATATTTTTTTTAATATTAATAAACAATCATATGAACAACTATGAAAAACATATTGTATTCACTTCTCCAATTGGAAAAATCAACAAAACAAATCTTGATCTTAACTAATTAACCAATCTTCAAGATCATCCAATCCAATTAGAAAACATATTTGCTTTCAAAAAGATTACACTTACTCATGCCTTTGTAGACTTCCTGATTAATTACATTCTTACTCAAATACATGCCTTTCTATTAGACAAGCAATTCACAAAATTAACATTTGGTCTATCTTATAGATCAAATATAGCATATCATCAAATTATATATTAAACATCCAAATCTAGGTGAGCTTTGACCACTCTAGTAGGTTTAGGTCACAGATAAACTAGTCTGAGCTTTTATTCTTGCATGTAATTTTCAATTTATTTGTTTTGTACAAATAGTAATAGCTATATAGTTAGCAGTTTAATGGTTAGTCCTGACTGCAAGTGTTAGCCTCAGCCATAGCATATATATATGTAACTATTTTAAATTCTTAATAAAGATATAAGCAAGGCCTCATTTTAATACCAAAAAAAAAAAAAGATTAACTTTCATTAATACAATATTTTTAATTTACTTATAAAAATTTAAATTTATATTAAAAATAAAACAATTTATTTTCAAAAACATATAAAACCTTAAAAAAATTTATCTATAATAAAATTTTTATAAAATTAAATTTTTATTACATTATTACTGTTTTTAAAATAACTAAACATATCAAAAAATTTTAATTAAATATATATATTAACTTAGAATTATTAGTAACAAAAATTTTTATTTCAAATATATCGATATATATATTTTAAAATATAACTAAATATGTATAATTTAATTAAAATATTTAAAAACTTTACTGTATACGTATTAATAATTTTAAATCAATATATGAGCAGTATACACTTTATTTAAAAAATTTTATATCATTATTTTGAAATTATAATACCATAAAAAAAAAAAATCTAATAGTTCAAAAAATTTTAAATCACATATATTTATAATTAGCATATCCTATAATTCATTAAAAAAATGAAACGACTTGACATTATGGTAAGCAAGGTGTATTTAAAGGTCCGTTATCTCTTCGATGTGAAAATATTCTAAAAATAATAATCGAATCAATCAATGTTATTTAAAGAGGAAATTGAATAATAAATAATAATATTTTGCTTATTAACTCACAAGTATAAGAATAGTCCAACGTAAGGGAAAAAGAAAATTAATAAAATCCATAAGGCTTTGTCACAACTATTGCGACTACTTTGAAGAACTTCCCAGATAGAAAGAATATCAAGAATAAGCTTAGGAAAAAAAGGATTAGATCAGGTGTTTCTGTTTAAAGAGAATAAGAAACAACTGTTTAATAACTTACAACTATGACACTTAAAATAGTAAGGATGAAATGAATTAAAGTGTAGGCCATTATTGATTATTGTTTTTCCAACTGAGAGATTTTTTATTACCACTTTTATTACAAGAAGCGACGAGAATGAGAGATATAACTTGAGGCACTACAATATCGAATGATTTTAAATAACATTATATCGGATGATTTTAAATAACATTGTACAAAGGAGGCGCGGGTGCCGAGTCATATTAAACCTGAACTCATACTTAAAAGAATTGATGGTTTGCGCTGTAAAGGTCAACAAATTTATTCGGGAGACAATATTTACATATTGGTGATAGCTAATGTTAAAAGCAACGCCACAATATTGAGAAAACCGCTATAAGCCATTTGGCAATATTTTGATAGTGGAAAACAACTGTGTGACTAACAATGCTAGTTTCTTTGGGATACTAGAGCCATTTACTTAAAAATGTCGTAAGGCGAAGTAAACATAAATAAATTATCTCTTATAAATATGTATGTATGGAATGGTTTGCCTCGTTAAACCCGATATATCCGCAGAAATCAAAGTAGGAATGTCTAGTTACATATATGTAAACAGCGATTAACTTTGCTCATGAGAAATTACAGGAAACTTGAATTAAAATTGATACCAAACTTTTCATTTAATATTAAGTGAATGAGTACATGATTATTAACTCATACAGAAATAAAGTAATAATATTTGTTATTAAGTATTGAATTATTTAGATATCGAGTGAAATTTCAATGAAAAACAACACTCCTTTAGAACAAAAAACATATTAATGAAAAGATATAAAAATCAAATTATTAAATATCTTTGCAGAACTCTGAAAATCCTTTCCCACCTTAATTAATGTTAGGGAATCGCGGTATATGCACCGTATTCATGTCTACTGGACAAGAGGCTGAAAAATAAATAAAAATAATAAATGTAAAAATTAATTACTATCGCTATTATATTTTAAAATATTCATTTGTTTGTGTTCAAAAAATCAAAACGAATAATTTAACAAACTCAAAGCCTTGCGCTGCCCCCAGCCACAACAGTAAACGTATTTTTTAAAAAACTTACAAATACAAAATCAACCCCAATAAAGGGAAGAAAATAATCAGCAAACTCCATAACAATTTATGAACAACAGGTCTGGAGCTTTGAAGAATTTCAAAGATGGCAATAAGATCTAAAACAAGCTAAAAGGAGCAAAAGAATGAAGAAAAAGTTGGGCGAATTCAAAACAACATAGTAGCGATGCCTGATACCAACAATTATAAGGCCGACAAGACCTCCGGTATAATGAAGCAACGTGTCAGTCATTTTCAATTTTAGGCAGCAGAAGAGTAAGATTTTTTTTTTTTTTTTGTACAAATTTGAGTGTTATTTTGTACGTATATCGATATGATTAAGTAATTGTCTATGTAAGTGACTATTTACGTATCTCTTGCGTAATTCGTGCGTAACCGATAACCTGCAAACGTATAGATAAGGAAATGATGAAAGATATTAAAGTTTATGTTTATGCAACCTAACTGTAATTTTTTTGTGTTTCCGAAAACTTTAGTAGAATATTTTCCCAAACATAATCAATGTATCAAATCAATATGCACAAGATGAAAATTTATTGCATAAATTTTACTATAATACATCAGGTATAAATTGTCCTTGATTGTTAATTATGAAAAAATTCGTCGAACTAAATTCATAGGAATGAATAAATGAATACCGCTAAATACTAATTTTAAATCACAACAGTGGTCTCAAAATCATATATATTTTTATATTATAATAGCTTTGTTACTAAAATTTAGGAATTTTATCCGGGTGCGAATATTTTGTTTAGAGCATCAAAAACTAATTATTCAGCTAGATTTTGAGATATAGATGGTGTTGAACATCACTGGTGTGATCTAATAACACAGACGAAAAAAAAACAAAAAAAAAACTTAAGAATATGCTGGAGGTTTGTCTCCATCACGGAATGGATTCGTACTCCAAGTGCTAAAGTAGGCCGAATCAGGACGGTCGCCTGAAATAAAGGTATTTAAGGTAGTAATGCTTAGTGGTCTACCACCAACAATTTTTTCGGGTTTGGTCTTGGTCGTCCAAGAAAGCAACATCCCGTAATAATCCTCAAAAATTCCTTTTTGTTCAATATCTTCGTCATCATATGTAATAGACATGTTAAAAGTCTTTTTGTCTCTCAAAGTAATATCCAAGGAAAGTGTATTTTGATTAAAAAAGTTGTTGAAATCGAAAAAGTTCTTTTTTTGCTTCACTGAAGATACAACATCAGCTAACATGACATAAAAGTTTTCAAATCCATCTGGACTAGGCTCATAAGCGATAAATATGATTCGTTTATCAGTAAGAAAAATCATCCCTGTTGCAGATTGCACCATGGATGGATTCTTTAATTTAATAGAGAAATCTACCGGTTGATGACGATGATAATAACTTTCATTTTCTAATGGAACCGGAAATTTATGTCCATTACGGATACGGATTGGAAGTGTGTTTATGTACATTTTTTATTTCTCAAAGGTTTAAGATTTCTTTCGATTTTTACTTTTTTTTAGTTTTTTTTACTTGGCGGAAATAAAAAAAAAGTTTTTATTAGCTGGGAAAATTAACTGGATTGTTTTTTATATCAAATTGTGTTGTTTGTGTCATATGAATAAATGATAATAAATGATATCACAAATTTCTAAAATAAGTGGGGTGATTCCTTATAGATTGATATCGACATGACCACTGGAATTTTTTTTGATATGGTGAGAGTTTATATGTTGGTTTGGTTACAAAGGGTTAGCACATTCTTCTTCACTAAAAGGTGAATTTCAAACAAGGTTTTACCTTGCAATTATCCTGTATTTTTATTGGTGTAGTAATCTGTGTGTCTCGCACGGGAACAAATAAATATGCGAGTTTACGAAAAAATGCGTATCATCGATTAAGGCTTTGTCACGGCGTAGTTTCAGTTTGCGGTACCAGCTAACCATTTTTGTTATACACTAAAATAGTTCATAAACCCATTTTCGGAATGTTATTACTTGACTGCTTTTTTCTTCTATTTCGTTCTATAAAAAACAATAGTAGATCATTTTAAAATATTTAAAATAATTAATTTAGTATTAATCAATAATTATGGCAGACATAAATAGTCTTTCTGATCGTCTTCTTTTTGGAATTCCCAAAAAAGGTCGTCTTCATGAAAATTGTCTCTCTCTTCTTAGTGGTGCAGACGTTAATTTTCATCGTCCTAATAGGCTTGACATTGCCCTTGTTTATAACCTCCCAATCGCTCTTGTGTTTCTTCCCGCTGCTGACATTCCAAAATATGTTGCTGATGGAAATGTTGATCTAGGAATTACTGGCCAGGATATGGTCGAAGAATCCCAAGTTGGTGATAAAGTTGAACAACTTTTAGAATTAGGTTTTGGAAAGTGCAAATTACAAGTTCAAGTTCCGATTAAAAGCAATATTAAAAAAGTTGAAGAGTTGGTCGGAAAAAGGATTGTCACAAGTTTTGAAGTATTAGCTGGTGCTTACTTTGAAGATTTGGATAAAAAATATTTGAGTGATGATCAAAAAAAAGAAGGGATGAAAACAAAAATTGATTATGTTAGTGGGAGTGTTGAGGCCGCTTGTGCTCTTGGTTTAGCTGATGGAATCGGTATATATTTGTGTTTAAATGTTTAGGACTTTATATATTTAATTAATTATTATTAATTAATCACTTTTTAAATAGTTGATTTAGTTGGTAAGTATGTCATTTGCTCTAAATTGACTATAACTCTGACTAATCGCTTGGTTTATTAATCTTTTAGAATCTGGTGAAACAATGAGAGCGGCCGGTCTTCATCCTATTTCTACACTCAATAGCACACAAGCAATTCTAATTCGTAATAAACACTCTTCTAATAATTCACTCATCACCAAGCTTACATCTCGAATCAAAGGTGTAATAGCTGCTCAAAAATATGTATTACTTAACTATAACATTCAACGTAACTTCCTTAGCAAAGCTACTAAAATTACTCCGGGTAGACAAGCCCCTACTATTAGCCCTTTAGATGATAATGAGTGGGTTGAGGTGCAAAGTATGGTGCGTAAAGATGATGTTGCAGAAATCATGGATCGATTGGAAGAAATTGGTGCTAAAGATATTTTGGTTTTCAAGATTGATAATTGTAGAGTATAGATTTGTTTTATAGATTTATAGATACATATGTATTTTAATGTAAGATATAGACTAAATTTTTAAAACTGTTACACTTTATATATTATTAAACATTCTTTTATTATGAGACTGTTTATTATAATAATTTTAGCTGCAAATAAAAAGTACAAACCTTCTTAATAACGAAGTAATGAAAAAAAATAAATTAAATATATTGTATTCGTAGCAAAGGAATATACACTGTATAATATTAAGAGAATTATAGTATGCCTTTTACACTTACCTTACTAAATTTGATCTATTCATCGATATTTATAAGATTTATAGCTTTTCTACAATGACTGGTACAACAATATAAAATTGGTAAATCTATATAAATTTAAAGAATAAACCAGATTGCTTAACTTTGCTTAGAAAGGCATTACTTTGTCCATCTAGGTCAGGTGAAAGATCCAAACAAGGTATTTGTCCATTAGGTAAACATCCTATTGGACATGCTTTCCATTCTTCAGAATCATACATTTTCCATGCTGATTCTAAATTTGAATCTGTAATATGATTATTTTCTTCTACTGACTAAAAAGGTCCATAATATTGTTAAAGTTGTAAAAATGATAATCATGAATCATATACTAAGGTGCCTAGCATCTTATGATACATAATCAATCTGGGTTCGTTTCACCGACAGCTCATTTAGCCGACATTACGCCAAGTGACAATTTACTATAAATATATACAAGTGACTAATCCTAACCCTATGTGATGTCGGTCAAATGAGCTATCGAAATAAATCTTTTGTCGATCGATTTTTTAATACATACTCAAAGTAGAATACAGTTAACTCTCACTAAACCGAGCCTGGATAAACCGAACATTTGATATGTTTTGTCTAACCGAACTTTTAAATTTTGAGATTTTATTGAGGCTTAACTATTTATTCATGTCCTTAATAAGCCCCAAGGGTTCGGTATAGAGAGAGTTGATTATATATTGGTATAATTAAAGCGTATATACTTTCTATCTTATTTTCGCCAAATAATGGGGTGAACGTTGTTTAAAAACCGGCCCCTAAAATAGTATGTACGGTCTTAAAATGATGTCTGTGCGTGTCCCAAATAACGCACATTTCATAAAGACCCGCCATAACGATAAAGCGAGTGCATCAATTGCGGGTATTGCGTTATTTTGAAAATCAGTTTCAGAGAAAAATTGTCTGTCTCAAAATAACGCAAATGCATATATCAAAAATAACGCGCAAATATTCATGCTAACATGAGGTTGGCATTATTTCGCGAAAATGTAGCATAAAAATTACTAGAATTTTTTATTATTGTGATCTATTGTATAGTCCAGACTAGTGTTATGCGAAATATTCACCTGAGTTAATTCATCAGGACAAACATTCAGCATACAGTAGTGCTATTTGCTAGATACTTTATTATCGTGAAAAATAGCGCGTTATTTCGAGACAATTTAAAGAGTGCTAAGAGTTGGTTTAGCTGAGTGTGAACAATAATTTTATTTTGTGTCTCGAAATGACGCCTCGGACGTTATTTTACGACAATATGGTATTCACCAGAGTAATTATTTGACACTAAAAACTCGTAGGCATAAGTTCTAATTGGCTAATAAATTCAATTTAATTTTACATTATTTATACAGTTTAGAAAAAAACGAAACCTAATTATAGTGAAATAAGAAAAGCTGCATAGAAGGTTCATTAGATCTGTATGACTCCATAGACAAAAATAAGCTCTAATTCTCGTCCGTTTAAAAAAGTTAGTATAGTAATAACTTCTCAAAACCCAATAAAATCAACTTATTACTAGGCTAATTTTTTAAACGAGCAAGAATTGGATCTTATTTTTAACTATGGAGTTCTACAGCTTTAATGAAACCTTCTATATAGTTTTTTTTACTTTACTGTGGTTGGTTTTCGTTTTTTTAAAAGTAATCTAAACTGTATAAATAATGTAAAAATTAAATTGAATTTATTAGCCAATCAGACGAGCCTCTGTCTATGAACTAAAAACACCCAAATCGCGTATAAAAACGCTCAAAATACAATAATATATTTACTTACCTCTTTCAAATTGACTATGCTGTTCAACTCCTCTTGAAACTCAGATATTTCCTTGTTCATATCATCATCTGTGATTCTTGGAACATTTTTATCAAAATCAAAGTTCTGAAATAATTTAAAATAATTTAAAATAATTTCAATATTCGTACAGATTCTTTTATGCTAAGATAATCAACATAAACATCTCACATCATTGAAACTTAGCATTTTAACAATGTAATTCATGAAAGGTGTGATAACTGTCTTCAACTCCTCGTCATGATCGATCATAACTTGTAATACCATTTTCGTACTAAAATAAAATCAATTTGTAAGTTTATAAGAAACGATATAATAATCACGAATTACTCACTAAGGATTTGGTTTTCTTAAACAAAATTCAAGAACATTTTCCAGATCCAAATCAGAAAAGGTCACAAAATCACCCGTGTAATAAAGTTTTAGAATATGACTTATCCACGCCACTATGAATTAAAGTATAATTACTGAAAGAATTATCGTTTAAAATATAGAAATTTTTAGGCTTACCAAGAGTTAAGTGATAACTGGAACTTGAGTGGATTAGTTTAGGTTGCTGTATCAAATCCGAAGCAGGTGGCTATATATAGATTGATAAATTTTGAAAATTGAAGGATTTTGCAAATTTGAACAGAATTTATTGATTTTACCTACAAAGTTTGTCAATTGAATAAGATTGGCGTCACGATTAACGCTCTCTAAAATTTTATCAAAGTCTAATGTTAATTTCTTGACAAATTATATGCAACACCAATGTGTAATAATCAAATACCTTCATCCATGACCAATTTCTCTAGTATACCCTGTACTAATTCGCTGCCAAAATTAGTCCATTCATTATCAAATTTACACAATATGGCAGACCATAAATCTAACAAATCCTTTGATAATGTTTGGTCGGTCACCGAAGCTCTCTTTCTAAAATAAAAGTACAATTGTTCAAAATCTCATATAATTGAATATTAAGATTAGTATTTATATACTTTGTCTCTGTTGACACCAGAAATCCTTCTTCTAATAAGACAGGTATAAGTAAATCTCTCACATATTCTGCGCTAACCAAATTTAATAATCGTTTAACAATCTTATCCGTGGAATTCATGTCATCCAGTTCCGAATCTGTAAACATAATTATATTATAATAATAATAATAATAATAATTGTTTTCTGATTAGGTTAACTACCTTTTAAAATTTTCTCTCGCAATTCTTTGTATTTAGAAAGCAATGAATGAATTTCGTTCATGTGCGTTGATTGCAATGGTCTTTGGATTCCCCAATAATTTTCATTAAGCCATTGCAATGCCTAACGAATATTAACATTCATCATTTATTTTTTTAAATAAACAGATTAATACATGTATATATATATATATATGTATTAATTTGTACCTGTCGACATCCATTTCGCAAAACTTGTAAGCTGGGAAGATGTTCATGTGTTCCAGCATGACGTAATTCAACAAACCATAATGGCATATTAAGTTTTAATGCTAACGACGCGACAGATGATGCATATGAACCTTGAGTTGGATCTACCATTCCATTGACAAATCTAAAAAAGAGATCATACACAATTGAAGAAATTTTTATTTATTTTTACAATAATAAAATGTTATAGAAATATACCTAATGAAAGCCATTGAATATAATAATCTCAACTCATGATTAGATATTTTTCCAAAAGAAATTGTATCTCTTAAAGATACTTCTACAAATGCAGCAGTGCTCACAACAGCATGAGGATTTTTTCCACGGGCAGACCAAACCTTGGCCTTTTAGGTTGGTAAATTAAAAGTCAATATAATAATTATGTATAAAATTTTGTTTTTTGCTTTTTGCTTACACGTTTGACACCTAATTCGTTTTGTTTTGGATCATTAGAGTATAACCATTGATATACTTGTTGATATTCTTCTGAAGTTGTCCAAGGCACAATTCTGGGAAAACGAGACATTCTGAAAAATATATTAACATTAAAAGTTACACGGGCTTATAATAATCGCCTTCAAAATTTCACGAACACGTGACCGTATTTGCGGCGGGCAAACTGAGGTTAATTATGTTTAAATTATGCGATCGATTATGCGATTTTTAACCTTCTCTAAAATATTTATTTATTTTATTAAAATTTAAAAAATTTAGCATTCTAAGCGAATTTTCTGACAATGCATGTCTATTATCTGTTAAAAAATTCGTTTATATGCTGAAAAGCTGCGTTCTACATCTACCCTGAAACTGGCAACCAAATATACACTAGTGCAATTTTGCTAAGATTTGGTATCTTCTCATGCCAATACTTGTCTAAACCAAAATCTTCACTGAATGTTTTCGATAACCCTGAATTAATTGCCCATTCATTCATAAGATCATTTGACGGATTTTTTAACTCCTTAATTTCCTTGTATAATGCAATATTGCATCGGTCAGCTTGAGCTTTGTAAATATCGTGGGTCAAAGCAACGAATTGCTTTAAAGATTGGAAGCGCAGAACATGTTTGCCCAATTTTTCATATGCTAGTTGGAATACTTCTTTGAAAATTGCATCATATTGAAATATTATATTGATGTGTTTGGCAAAGATCAATTATCTCATTTGATTTGGAAGGTATTTGGTGATCAGATTTTAGGTGGGCACATATTAGCCCCAACCTGTCTGCAAGGAATGGTGCAACTGGTTTATTTTGAATTTTAAAAAACTCAATCAATTTATATAATATTAATATATAATAATAATAAAATTATTTAATTAGTAAATAATTAAATATTAAAAATTGCATCATTACTTACAATTGCATGTTAAAAGTAATAAAATAAAGAATAAAACAAATTATCTTGATTTTCAAAAACTTTTATTGGTTCTAAATTGTTGCATTATTATAACTCATTTCATATTCCTTGAAATAAAAATCAACTAAAAGAGTAAAATAATCATATATTCAAAAGACAAACTTGAACTATATATTTTACTTTGTTTTATAAATAATGGTGAAAGCATAAAATTAGAGTAACTATTTAAAGAACTAAAAGAAATTTATTGTCATTTTCTAGTTAAAAAATATATAAAGATTGTTCTGGTTAAATTAGTTGAATTATAAGTTTAAAATGTTTATATTGAATTTATATTTTATTTACTAAGTTAAGTATATAAGCAAAACAAGTGTTATGCTTAATTTGAAGTATTAAAAATAAAAGAATATTAAATGTAATTAACATATACAAAGCATTGTTTATAATGAACAAGGTTGCATTTTCAAAAGAATTTTATAATAATACAATGTTAAAATAACAAGTTGAAAAATAGTAGTTTTATTAACAACTTATAAGTAATCTGTTTTAACTAAATTTGTTTTATTAAAATAGCAATAGATAACATTATTACTTATTATTATATCTTTAATATTTTACTGAATTTTTGACAAGCTAATATATATTTTTTGTAATAAATGTTTAATATATATAAAAATAATAGTACTAAAAGTAAAGTAAATAATTTTATATATTTTAATTACTAACTAATTAATTAAAATTAAAATTTTCTAATAATATAAATGATTTCTAAGATCAATAGCATAGTAGTTATGCTCTGAGGTTACAAATCACAAGGCTGTTAGTTTAAATCCTAGTAATGGCAATTATAGAAATATATTTGAAAAAAATAAAGAACTGCAATACTGTATTACTAAGGATTTAAGCTGTTTAAGAATAGATTTATTTTTAAAAACAGCAAGTAACCTGCAATTGAGAAGTTATATAGTAATAAACATAAGTTAAAATCTAATTTGAAAGAACTGAAGTTATAAGACATAATGTAAGACTAAAAGTCTAACAATAAGAAATACTATATAAACTTATAACAACAACTAGTTTTATATAAAGTTTGATAAAACTTTTGAATCCTAACAGAGATTAGTATAATGAATTACTTCTAAAAAGTTTAAAAGTATAGATCAAGGTTTAGTAATCTTAAATATTGAAAACATTAGTTTAAAAAAATATAAAAAATATGAAGAAAAATCTCAACAAGACTGTCGAAAAGAAAAAAGAAAATAATATAAATAATATATAAATAATGATGCATTCTATAGTTTTTCCAGAACAAATTAATTTTTTTTCTGAAATATGTTAATTTTCTTTTCTTATTTTAAACAAATATATATATATTTTTTAATATTAAAGATAAATATTTATAATTTAGATTTTTATTGATAGTATGTTTTAACTTTGTAATTATATTACAACAGTTATAGTAAACAATTATAAAAAGAATATACAACTAGTTACTTATACAACTTTAGTTATTGTATAATTTAAGTAGTCTGTTTAAAGATTTTATACTAGCTGTCATACCTAGAACTTGTTTGTAAATTCTTTATTTAAATATTTTAGCTTTTGTATTTACTTACCTATCTATTTTACCAACTATTTTAGTTTTTATTAGTACAAATATATCATGATTACTAGATCTTTAAAGCAGTTCAACTTATATAATAAATCTTTGACATTATACTAAACTTATCAAAGTCTTTTATTATCTAATTTTTAGTTAACTTGATATTATTATTATTATTATTTTTTTTTTTTGAACTTTGGTGACAATGCCAGTTAGTTTTTATTAGCCTTAATTTAATATAGTACAAATTTATGGTTACATTTTTAGGATTGATTATTACTAGTACTATATACTATCTAATTTAACACTACTGACTTCACTCAGTTACCCTTATGGCACCTAAGTGCATGTCCGCCACTATTTATAATTTTTAGTTTTGATTTGGATTTATTTATCTTTAAATTATTTATTTTAAAGAACTCTTTAACTATTTTCAAAATTTTTAATAGTTGTTTTTTGCTACTTGCAATCTAAGTTGTGTTATTAGCATATGCAATTGCTGCTTGACAATATCTTGTAATATTGTTGCATTGCATACTTCTTTAACATGCTGCTCAACTATATATTCTAAGCTTTCATCTTTTTGACTCTTTCTAATAGTGAGTCATAGAAAAAACATTATACTAATAATAAAATTACTTTATCTTGGTCTATTTTATCTTTTGCTATTATTTTTTCTGTTGGCTATATGCTATAATTATCCTTAGTTGTTTTTTGTAAAAAAGATTTAATACATATTTAATTATTTTCTTGAGTATTTTAACTCTTTGCAATGCTAACTCAAAGCTTTTAAAAGAAACTAAATTGAATGCTTTTTTTATATCTTGCAGCAATATCCATATTTCTTTGTCTTTTACCTCTTCTATTATTATATTTAGAATTTGTATTAGTTGTTCTATTAAGTTTTTTAAAAGGCTTGCAAAGTTTGGTTCTCTAAGTATTTTTTTTTTATTAATACTTTGGCAAGTTTTTTTGTTACTATCTTTGTTATAACTTTTCTAAATGTTTCAATTAATGCTATTGGATAAATGTTGTTTAAACTATATTTCTACTTTATATTAGATAAACTTGTATTATCTTTTACTTTACTGAAATTTCTTTTGTTTCTAAACATAAGTTGTAAAGCTTTTAAAGATTTCTTGTATTCTCTTTTCTGCTCTTTTTATCAGTATATAGCTTATATCTAAAATACCTAAAACTGTTCCTATTTTTAACTTTTTTAGTATCTTTTTCTATTCTTTCTTTTTAATTTTTTCTTTAACTTCTGTATATTAGTACTTTTTAATATTTTTTTGTGACTTGTATATCTCTTTTTATTTTTTTATCATTGTTTCTAGTTTGGTGTTTTTTTTCTAAACTGTATTTTGTAATGTTCTGCTATATTTGTCTTAATCTTTTTTGGTTTTATTATTAGATGTATCTTCTTTTCTATTTGTTTAATAAGTCTATCAAGTATTATTTTTTTATATATCTATTTAAAAAACTGGCTATTATTTTTTTTAATTTGTTTTAATCATTTTATACCTCTTATTTATATTTTTTTTATTTGTCTTCTTTGTACTTGTTTTTATTCTTTTTTCTTTCTTTTTTGTAAGAGCTTCTGCCATTTTTTTATGTCTTCTATCCAAGCATTTGACTATTATCTTTGTAATTTTGGTAGTCTTGCATCTAATTTCTTGCCTAGTACTTTTACTTGTTTATTTGTCTTGCTTTTTTCTTTTTTTGTTACTTTTTAGTTCTTTTATATTTTTGTATATTTAATTAATATTTGAAGTTTTATAATATCTTTTTCTTGCTGTTGTTCTTTTTGACTTATTTTTTTATTTGCTCTTGTATTATATATTTTTTTTTTAAATTTATGCTTATTTGCTATTATAATAATTGCTTTTTTTATTGTATTTCATATACAAGTTATTTTGCTTATATGTTTCTTTTTAATTTGCTCTGTCTTTTAAATATTTTTTAGATTTTTTTTTATTTTTAATTGTTTTTGCAGCTCTTGCATATAGTATTCTCAATCTTCTAATTTTACTTGATTATATAAATATAAATTTCTTAATTGTTTTTTTCTTTTAACTTCTGTTTTACTATTTTTTCTTTTATATATTTAATTTATATTTCAGTTGTTATTTTTTTATAATTACTTTTTGTAATTTTTTCTGTTTTCTTAATATTAGTTTTTTGCAAACCTAAAGTCAGTTCTTCTAATATCTATATATAGTTAATTCTTGCTACTATTTCTTTACTTGACTATATATATTCTTGGCTTATTAGATACATGTCTCTGTACATATCTATAAAGTCTTGTTTTTTTATCTAATTAAAGATTACTAGTCTTTTAAAACTTGTTAGTTGTATTTGTTGTCTGTTTAGTATATTGTTTGTTGTATGATTAAAGTCTTCTATAATCACAAATTGTGTTTGTCTCTTCTGTCTAGCAACTGTTTTTACAATCTTTTGTTAAATGTCTCTTTCTATCACTACTAGCTCCAATTGTTTAAAATATAGTATGATCTTTATCATGTATTTACTTATATTCTTAATTGCATCTACATATTTTTCATATTATTCTTTTATCAAAATTCTTATACCTAATTTTTTTTTCTTGTCTTTTGCTATATTTATCTAATATTTTACATATTTTTTGTTTACAACATATGCTAAAAGTCATTTTTATTTTTTTGTAAGATTTGTTTTCATAAGTCTTAATATTGTAATTTTTTTTTTGTCTAGCCAAGCAGATTTTCTAATTTTTAACTTTTGGTTTTAAGTCTATTAATATTGTAATATGCTATTTTTATCTTTTTTTATC
This sequence comes from Cetraspora pellucida, assembly GCA_910591915.1. Lineage (NCBI taxonomy): Eukaryota > Fungi > Glomeromycota > Glomeromycetes > Diversisporales > Gigasporaceae > Cetraspora > Cetraspora pellucida. Next base: position 20,170 of record CAJVQA010002971.1, read on the forward strand.
TTTTTTTATTCTTTTTTTAATGATTATTAAGGCTTTTTTTTTTAATTATACTTTACAGATATTTTTAAGTTTAAAAGTTTAATAATTCTTATAAAAAATAAACATTTTTGTTAAATCTAGCTGATACAGAAAGGATAATAAATTACAACATCAATATATGAAGCTATTTAACTTTTATAGTATTTAGAAAATTATTAAATTTAAATTTTATTTTTTAAATATTTATTTTTTATTTTTTATTTATTATTTTCTTTTAAATAAAAGATCTTTTATTTAGTATTCATATTATTTAAAGTTTATTATAACTTATTAGTTTTTTTTTTTTTTTTTTTTTTGAACTTTGGCGACAATGCCAGTTGGTTATTATTAGCTTAATCTTTGATATAGTACAAATTTATGGTTACATTTTAGGATCGATTATTA
>CAJVQA010002972.1:0-20591 GCA_910591915.1 Cetraspora pellucida
AGACAAGCAGCTTACTTCTGCTTGAAGTAATGCAGCAGGTTGCACTTAGGTACCAGTAAGGTGGCCAGATGATGCTAAACTTAGATATTAGGAATATTTATGTAGTTACAAATGTAATTTCAAAAAACTTAATAAAGTACTAGCATGATTGCTTATATGTTAAAAAAAAAAAAAAAAAATTATTATTTTGTATAGTTATAGTTATATAACAACTATTAGATCTCGAATTCTCTTTAGCTTTAACATATTATAAAAAATAATTTTATTTCTATAATATTTTAATATTGATTCCATATCTATCTAGTATAACAATTCAGCATTCATTCCATATTAAAAATGATTCTGTATCTATTTAGTATAACAATTCAGCATTCATTTCATATCAAAAATGATTCCATATCTATTCAGTATAATAATTTAGCATTCATTCCATATCAAAAATGATTTTATATCTATTTAGTATAACAATTTAGCATTCATTCTGTATTAAAAATGATTTCATATCTATCTAGTATAACAATTTAGCATTCATTCTATATCAAAAATAATTCCATATCTATCCAGTATAACAATTCAGCATTCATTCTGTATTAAAAATGATTCTGTATCTATCTAGTATAACAATTTAGCATTCATTCTGTATCAAAAATAATTCTGTATCTATCTAGTATAACAATTCAGTATTCATTTCATATTAAAAATGATTCATATCTATCTAGTATAACAATTCAACATGCATTCTGTATCAAAAATAATTCTGTATCTATCTAGTATAAAAATTCAATATTAATTTATTATATAAACTTATTATTCAGTATATATATATTATATTCTGTATATTATTTGTAATTTTCTTTATTATTTTTGTATATATTTTTTTATAGGGTCATGATATTTTAAATTTGTTAGTTAGATAAGTAGTTATGTATATGTTGTTGGTAACTAAAAAGTGTTTTAAAAGAATCATTATAGTTTTCAAAATTAAGATGATAAAAGGGTATAAAATCTTTTTCTATTAATATAAAGAAATTTCTTTGATAGCAGTTTGTATAAACAGCTAAAGATGTTATATTTCTAATAATATTAATAATATTTTTAGGAGAACTAGAATATCTAAAACTAAAAATAAGTTTAAAGATAATGTTCTTTAATTAAGGTAGGTTATATTAGATATAGATTTGTTTAATTTGTTTAAAATATTCTATAGCTTTGCCAGAGAGGTCACAAGCAAAATATTGTTTAGTATATCAGAAATAAAAAATTTAAAAGTCAGAAGATATATTTAAGATTATAGACTAACAAATTTCATAAGAATCATTTAGTTTAGTAATAAGTAACTAAGTAATATATTCTTTGATGTGTAAGAATACTTTTAATAAGTATCTTTCAAAATTAAATTACATATACTATCAATTTAGAAGCTGTTTGTCACAATATAAACACTTATGCTTTTATTTCTAAATTCTAATTTTTAAAAATTAGCAAATATAACTTAAGTTACTATTATAATAGGCTTTGTTACTTAAGAGAAAATTGTATAGAGAGTTCTTTTGGTTCTAAAAAAGGTCAAAACACCAAAATCAGCCTAGTGGTTATTGAGATATAGACATTTAAAATTAGTATAATGATAGTTAAAATGCTTTTTCAAGAGGGGTTTCTTACAATTTTTTTACAAATCAAAAATGTTATCACTATTTTGACATTGAATAGCAGGTTTTAGAGAGGTTTTTTCACTAAAATACATTTAGTAGAAATGATATGATAGGTTTTTATGTGTATACTTTTTAAATTTTAAGTAAAACAGACCAATATTAACAGAGTTTCCTTATGACTAACTAAAATCAATTATCTATAGTAAATTGAGAACTTATCATACAGTTATTATTAAAATATTAATCTGTAGTTTTTCATTTAACCATAGTGATAACAGAAGCTGTTCAAACTATAGTATAATGACTATAACTTGACAAATTTTATACAAAGTCTATACAAAACTTAACAAAATACAGAGTAATTTGGGATTTTAAGACAGAGACAACAATAGATAATATATGAAGATACTAAATATTGCATTTAGTTTATTAACTATAAAATATATAAAGACACTTAACTTTTATGAAGGGTCAGAAAATAGTGCTTTTATAGATATTTTTATATATAAATAATTACAATAAAGACTATTTTTCTTCTAGATTAAACAAGCTTCCTAAAGATATTGTACCTCAATGGTTTACTACTCTTAAGGACATTATGACTAGCCATTCTTATCAACACACTTTATATGATCACTTTAACCTACCTCAAACAAACTACTTTCCTTATACTACTAGTCACTTTATCTCTAATACCAAACCCTAGTTACTTACTATTCTCAATGACTAAATAATTATTGATAAGGCCAGAAGGCATAATACTTCTACAGGCCTTATTCTCATTACTTACTGGCACTGCTCATATTAGTCACAGTTTTCAAATCTATATTTTACTTTTCTCTTAACTACTACATTATGCTTTGAATGTTATTTTAATTCTAATACAATTGCTAACAAATACACTATCTTTATTTCTACAAACCTGACTACAAAACTATTCTGCTGTATCAACACTAATAAAACTCTTAACTTACATGCTAACTTTCTTAATATTGTATACTTTGTAGCTATTCGACATCCTTTATATATTTCATTACCTCCTTCACTAATAATCAACTCACAACAATTACCTTATATTTTTTAGTCTAATTAACTTACTGATAGCTTACAGTCTATTACTAATTTCAACTATAATCTAACTACTATTTCATTTTATACTAATAGTTCTGTTATTAAGCTTGATATCTTCCAATGCTCTATAGGCATAGGTTGGGTTTAAGTTAATAATTTTGCAACTATTTACTTATTTCAGACACAAGATAAACTCTGATTATGTTCTTTAAAGCTGAAATTCTTGCTATTCTCTTAGCAATTATAACTGCTCCTAGAAACTGTTTTGTTCATATCTTTACAGACTCACAATCTGTTATTTACAAATATCATAATATCTGCTTATTAGCATTCAAACTCTCTTCTACTTATACTTCATACTTCTCTATTTGGCAAACCCTTATCAACTTTATTAATTTATACAATATTCAGCTTACTTTTCACAAAATTACTGAGCATCAAAATAATCTATTTAATAATCTTGCTAACCAACTTGCTCATAGCCACCAAATACTACTCTTTTTAATATTCTTAACTAACAACCCTTACAATCCTGCCTATACTCCATTCATTGACTAATTTTCTATTGAAATTCCCATTTGACACTCCATTCATATTATCTGTCAAGCTCACATTATAACACTTTAAACATCCCAACATCATTTCCAACAATAGTCCACTATTGCTTCTAATATCAACTGGAAAGCCACTTGGCTTTACATCAATAATATTCAAAAGGTTTCTAATTTTGTTTACAGTTTTTATTTCTTTACTTTAAAAACCTTTTATGTTAAAATTCTCTTGAATGAACTACCTATTCCTTACATTCTTTACAAACATAACTCAACTTATTCTCCTCTCTGTCACCAATGCAACCAAACTAGTTCTTCATTATACTGGACTCTTTGTTCTTTTACCCAAACAATCTATCATTTAATTTCTAATTCTCTTAATTGCATCTTAAATGCTATTGCTTTTGATATATCCTCCAACTTTGTTTCTAATTTAGATCAAGAAATTCTCATACTTAATAGCTTTAAACTGCATAACTTCTTATATATGTTATCTCTTATTTTTACTTTATCTGGTTTAGTTCTTATTGACCTTATTTCTATTATTCATAATATCTCTATTTTATACTATACAGCTATCTTCTTTCTATTAAACTTTTCTTCTATTTAAACCAACAAATATACAAACAAATATGGATTCTATATTGCATTTCACATTCCGCACAGTCTTAAAACACACTTATTACAAATTTAACTCATAGTTCTTCTTTCAGTTTACCTTATATCTCAGTACCACAAATTATTACCAAAATTGACCTTTGAACTATTCAATGAATTAAATATCATATCTGTCTCTCTTATATTATTACTAATACCCAAATCTAGGTAAGCCTTGGCTACTCTTGTAGGTTTTGATTGCAGATTATATGTTTGAGAATTTATTCTTCATATGTAATTTAAAAGCAAGCTTTTTTTTGTAAAAACTTTAATTGAATTTTAATAAAGTTAAAGGCATGGCCTCACTGTTAATATTTAAAAAAAAAACAATAAAGACTATTCTATTGTTAACAAATACTATTTATAGTAATATTAATATATATAAAAAGTAATAGATATAATATATATAATATATATAATAGATATAAAAGATATAATAGAAATGATAAATATAATAGATATATAATATCTGTTAGATATGTTAGATATATTAGATCTAATAAATTCATTAGAAATGTTAAATTTCTAACACAGTAATATGAGCCAATCAAAATTAAGTTACATGTACTAGAATTAGTACTTTTATCAAAATTGTCCCAATCTTATGATTCCATGATCAGAATCACATGATCTTGTGCTTGTTAGAATCATCTCAGTAAGCTGAATCTAATAGGAGTTGTTTTATCCAATTTGGTTTGGTACATCAAAAATTATGGCCAAAAATGAGTATGTTATCTGCCAGTAAGATAAGAGAAACCCTCTGTTATTAACTATCTATTCATTTTTAGAATACTAACAAGAGCTACCCTTATAAAGTTTATTTAAACCCCAGTACTGACTTTATAACATATCCTTAGTAATTTTTATATATCACTACTTTGACCTCAGACTTCTAATCCAAATAGTTTGGAAGGACTGTAACCTGTCCTTAGTATATTGAAACTAACCTAATATTTTTTTTTTCTGGTCTGAAATCTGGCAGCCTAGTTGGTGATACCTCTTATCCAAGATTCTTGTCTGCTCGATTTCTTCACATTGGTATCTATTTTTTAGATCTAGACTTTATAGTAGTACCATTAAAGATCTGTATTACCTCTCTGCTCAGATTTTCAAGTAAGCTTAGCTTTTTAGTTCTATGAATTTATATAATCTGAGGGCTTGTTTTAGGTTTATACCACCTAGTACCAGCTTGCATTCTTTTGTATAACAGATTATACAGATGCTCCAGACCTGCCAGTTATGCTGATGCAAACATAGTTACAGGTATCCTATCTCAACTGATTAACAGAATGCTGTTGCTGTAATACTGTCTATATATTACATAGGTGATTACTTAAATTTACCATTAGTAGATTTTAAACTTACAATCTACCAGTTGAAAATATAACAACTTATCTACTTCACTAAATTATTACACCTATCTATCAATTTTTTTAACTCTAACAGACTTAATATAAAATAAACTTATCAACATTATTATAAATTTGTTTTCAAAAAATTAATACTAAATTTTCTATAAAATTTTTATTTTATTTTAATCAACAAATCTATCACAAAATCTGAATTTTTTACTGTATTTCAAGATCTACTACTCAACTTTCTGACTATAATTTATTATTAAATTCTATTTTTCTTCATCATATTTTCTTTCTTCTAATTCAATTAATTTAAAAATTAATTTTTAATATATTCAATGAATCAAATATTAAACAAATCTTCTATATATAATTACTAATATTCAAATCTAGATGAGTCTTGATTATTCTTGTTAGTTTGGATTGCAGATAAATTAGTATAAGCTTTTATTCTTTTTATAATATTTTAAAAATAGATTTGTACTTTATATAAAATCTCAATTGAATATTTAATAAAAGTAGAGACATAACCTTAATATTAATATTAAAAAAAAATAAGTATTTATATATAAATTATTTAATATAATTATCTTTATTAATAACTTCATAGATGTAGCTGTCATTTTGCCAAAAGATATACTCTTAGTAGTTGGCAAGAAAAATAATGTAAGTGGGCAGGCAATAAAGCCTATTTATGTGGAATGCCAGAATAATGACAGTCAGACCCAATGCACAAGACAGACTATGGTATCTTGCACAGCTGTAAGAGCTGAGCATATAGTGACTGATCCTATAGAAAACAATTACACAAAATTATTTCCAACATTTTTGGCTTTATATAATCTTAATATATATTATAACAAATTTCTTTTCTATTACAATATTCTTCTTCTTCCTTACAACCGAAATATTTAACCCTTATACAACATATTGACAAGCATAACTCCAACCAAACTGTTATCAGCATTACATTTTTTGTTAATATTAATTATAGTAAAACCCATATATATCTTCCTAATAACTTACTTTTACCTAATCATATTATTATTCCCTCTTATTTTCTTTCTAAGTTTTACAACCTTTCTCTTAAGTCACACTCTTCTAATTCTAATTCTATCTTATCAGATACATTTACACAGAATATATGTGATTTACATCTCAAAATCACTACATATAATGTTAGAGGTTTTAATATTATAACCAAAAGAGAAGCATAATAAAACTATTATCTCACAACAATATTAACATTGCTTGTATTACTAAAACCAAAATTGCTAACAACAATAATCTTTACTTCTATAATAACAATCTATTTACATACTTTTGGGCTAATTTAGACAACTCAGCTGAAGGTGTTACTATCATGATTCATAAACATTTATAATCCTATATACATAACTGCCAAACACATCCTAATGGAGCAGTTGCTCTGGACTTCTTCTTCAAAAATGAAACCAAACTGCATATTATATCTGTTTATCTTTCTTTAACTAATATGCACAAATGCAATAAAACACAAAATACAATCATTATATAGATTCAACAAGCTCAGCAACTTAACCTTTATCCTATTCTACTTGGTAACTTTAATACAATGATGATATTAATAGTTCATTATCTAAATTCTGACTTATTAATTATCTACATCAATCTAACATGTTTGATCTTGGTGCATATATAGATAATAAACATTACACATAGTCAAACAACATTAGTTAAAGTCATATTTACTATATTTGAACTGACTCATTTAACATTCAATTCTTTTTTTCATATAAACTTGATGATAGTAATTCCTCTACATTTAGTAATTACTCTATTCTTATATTAACTTGGACTTTTACAAATGCATATAGCAAACCACCATGACATCATACTGGTATTAGCTGTAGAATTTTTAACTACAAGGCTATGTCATCAGAAAAATAGACAGAATTTTCAGACCTTCTCTCTCATAATCTTAACCTACACAACACTCTACTTAATAGCAATACTAATGAAAGCATTGAAACTACTTGTTACAAAATTGAACATGCAATCATTAATGCTGCAACATATTCTATCTCTAACAAAATAACTCAAAAACACAGCTACAACTATTAATACTTTCCTTATTCTACATTACTCTATTTATCACTCAAAGAGCTTGGACATTTAATTAAAATTGTTAAAAGCTTTAACAATTCTTAATATTGAACTGATTAATGTTAAAGTTCAGATTATTAACAATAGATCCAAATGTAATCTTCAAGCTCTTACCTTATATAACAACTTACACAGCTGAATTCAACATATACAAGATATATGGAAGCAACTCTATTATGCTCATCATGTTGAAAACTCACTATTACTTCAACAACAAATACATCAAGCAACAGAAAAAAGATGTGAAACTTTTCTAACACATTCTAAACAAGCTATTAATAGCAGTATTCTTAATCATTACAAACCTTCAATCCATTTTTTCAATATCAAACTTTCTGACCAACTAATTACCAAACCAAATTTTATCAAACAACATATACAATTTCAATTTTTTAACTGAACAGCATATTGACCAATTGATCAAAATTTGTTTGATAACTTTTGGCATACACAATACTAACCTCAATCACATATTAACTCTTAGTAGTACAATTCTTTCAACTCTCCTATTACTAAAGAAGAAGTTCTTCAAACTATATCAAAACTTTCAAACAGAAAAGCCTATGGACCTATAGGCATTAGCTATAAAATGCTTAAACATGCAGGTATTATCTGTATTAAAGCTATCACTGCTTTATTCAACTGCTGCCTTACTTCAAGTCAGATTTCTAAACAATAGAAACATAACAGAATATATCCTATTCCTAAATGTAATACATTTAATGATAATTTAAATCTTACTTGTCCTATAAGTTTCATTAAACATATCTGAAAAATGTATACAAAAATTATTACTACTAGGATTAGTACTGTATTTTCACAACATCCTATTTTATTACTATATAATTACATAGCTTTACTTAATAACAGCACATCTACATCTATTCTTATACTTAACAACTTATCAAGAATGCATCATGTAATCAAAAACCAATCTGGCTTATATCTTAGGATATGAGCAAATCATATGATTCTGTTAATCTAACTCTACTTCAAAAATCTTTCTAATGCCTTGCCTTATCTAACTCTATCACTAATGCTATTATCAACTTATTTACTAATCAACATAACCTAGTTATTACAAATCTTGGTCTTATCTTATTATATTCAATACTTAATGGAATTGATTAGAGTGAAACTATTAATCCACTCTTGTAAAGAATTTATTATGACCCACTCATTATGTATATTTATAACAATTTTAAAGGTTATATTACACAAGTCTCCTGGCCTACTAATCTTAAACACAAAACATACAACAAATCCAACTTATACTATTCAGTTTTTGCTTATATAAATAACACTCCATAGGTTAAATTTTTATAACAAAAGCTATCACAAATTCTATCAACAGCTGAATCTTTCTTTAATATAACTAATATTCAAATTAATCCTTCCAAGTCCTTATTAACAATTAACAACACCTCAACTAATTATAATTCTATTATATATAATAATCATTTACTAAACCTTCATTCATCAAATAAACCATTCAAATTTCTTGGATGCTGGTTTACACTTAACAACAAACAAATTAAATAAACTAAACTTATCACTGCTGAGTCATCACATCTTATCAAAATTGCAAGCACTAAACAAATTACTGATACACATGCACAATACATAATTAATACTATCATTATCTCTACAATTGAGTATCATTTTCATAATATCATCTTTAGTTAAAACACATGCAACAAAATTTTTACAAGTCATATTGGACTTGTTAAAAATAAGACTAAACTCAATTACACAATCTCTACAAGTACACTACTTCATCCTCAATTTTACAATATTCATAATATATAGGATATTCAATTATAACATTATATTACAAACTTTACCAAAAGACTCAATTCATCTGACTTTTTGGAAATAAGTACTTGCATTAGACTCCAACAACTTCAAAATAATCTATATTCACCTATCAGTATTCTAATATATGATAATCCCATTATTGATGGTTCTAACAAATATACAGTTAATTTTAAGATTATTTAGCTCTTTAAACATTTTGGTGTGATGTTTACATCTAATCCATTATACAACATTCTATGTACTATTCAAGAGAGCTTTATCTCACTTGAATCACTACTTTCTTCATATTCTAAATATATAATATTCAAGAAACAACTCAGATATCATGGCATTTTATATTTAGATCAACTTACCACATTTGATAACTTATGTTTTTTAGACTGAAAACATATTTCTCTATGTATAAACAAAATTTTCAAAGGTAAACAACCATTCTGGTTTATCTTCTTAGAGAACCAAGTTACAAGTTACTCTTATAATTATACTTTTTATCAAAACTTACATCTACTCAATACAAATTATTATAGTTATACAACTGAAGATTTTTTTTACAAAAAAAATCATGCCTTATCTTAGTTCTTGACAACCAAATTATCATTGGCAAAGCTAGAAGACAGCCTTTACTATTTAGAACTGTTCTTATAACTCATTGGCAATGTCATATTGAATCATAATTTACTCATCTCTATTCTCTTTTACTCATACAATCAAATACATGCTTAGGCTGTTATCTTAATTCTTATACAATAACTAACAAATACACAATCATTATTATCATTAATGTCTCAATTAAATTTTATGAACAAGTTAATACATACAACAAAACTCTTACCTTTAATGCCAACCATCTTGACCTTATATATTCTATTAGAATTAGACACCCTATTCAAACTTCAAATTCTTTTAACATTATTATTATAATATATTCAATTTCAAATATCCTTAAATACAGTTTACTTACAAACAATCTTTAGCAAATTGCTAATTATAACTCCAACTTATTAGAACTTCACTTTTATACAGATAGCTTAGTTATAAACTTGGGCACTCTACAATGCTCAATGGGTATTGAATAGACTTAAGTTTCAAATAATTTTATACTTCATACCTTTCAAGCTCAAACTATATATTGGCTTTGTTTATTCAAGTTAGAGCTTATTGCTATTTTATCAGCTCTCATTACTGCTTCTAAAAACTGTACTATAAATATATATACAGACTTACAATCTGTAATTTCTAAATACAACAGTCTTTTAAACTCAACAACAACTATACTATATATTCATATGCTATATTTCTTACTATAGAACACACTTATCAATTTCATCAAATTATACAATATCCATATTATCTTCTACAAAGCTACTGCTTATCAAGATAACAAATATAACAATCTTGCTGACCAACTAACACATAACCATCACAATCTGCCATACCTTATTTTTACATCTTATAATACTTACAACTTAGCTTATATTTTAACTTTTGAGAATTTTTCCTTAGAGTTATTTACTTATCATAGCATTTGTACAATATGTCATACACATATATATGCACTCTGAATAACACAAAACTATTTTTAAAAATAGCACAAAATCTTTAACCAAGTTAACTGGCAAGCCACCTGGCTTTATATTAACAATAATCAAAAAATCTCAAACTTTTCTTATAGCTTTCAGTCCTCTACTCTTAAATTTTTTAGAATTAAAATCCTATTAGATGAACTTTCTACTTCATACATCTTATATAAATACTACACTTCATATTCACCTATTTGTCATCAATGTTACCAAATTAGTTCACATCTTTACTAGACAACTTGTCTATCTAACCAACTATTACTTAGTCTTATTAATATCTTATTACAATATACTCTTAACTCAAATATATTCGATACTACACCTAATACTATAATCAACTTATATCACCAAATCAAACTACTTTATAGCATGTCTATTTATAATAGATTTGATGTATCATCAATTTTCTCAACTCTAACAGGCTTAATACCAAATGAACTCATCAATACTATTACAAATTTGTCTTCCAAAAAAATAGCTACTACACTTTCTATAAAGTTTTTACTTCATCTTAATCAACAAATCTATCACAAAATTTGGATTTCCTATTGTATTTTAAGATTTACAGTCCAACTTTCTAACTATAATTTATTATTAAATCCTGTCCCTTCTGTATCACACATTTCTTCTTTTAATTCAAATTGTTCTAAAATTAACTCCTAATATATCTAATGAATAAAATATCAAACCAATCCTCTATACATTATTACTAACACCCAAATCTAGGTGAGCCTTGACCACTCTAGTTGGTTTAGGTTGCAGGTAAATTAGTCTAAGCTTTTATTCTTCTATAATATTTTAAAAGTAGATTTGTATTTTATATAAAATTTCAATTGAATATTTAATAAAGATAGAGACATGGCCTTACTATTAATATTTAAAAAAAAATTTTTATCTTTATTAATTTTTTTTAATATTTTTAGATACTAAATATACAGAAATCTCTAAAACTTCATTTTTGATATATTGTTTTTTAAAATTTAAATAATTTTAAAAATATCTTTAATATAATTTTATCTTATTATAAACAAAATACTCAAATTTTATAATTTTTACAAATAAAATATATTTGTATAAATATAAAAAACAGACCATCTTTTTATTAACTTTTGAATTATTAAATATAACCAAATAAAAAAAATATAAATTTTTTTTATCTATTGTAAAAAAAAATAAAAAATATTATATTTACAAATTTTATTTTTTTTGATGTTAAGGTAAGGCCTTGCTCATATCTTTATTAATAATTTTAATTATATATTTTAGTACAAGAGTACTAAAATAAACTAAGGTTGTTTGTAACAAAATAAAAATTACATGCAAGAATAAGAGCTCAAACTAGTTTATCTGTGACCTAAACTGTATTTGCAAATTTTATAATATTTTATATATTTAATAAAATATATAAAATATTCAATAAGGGGTAGTGACCTAGTAAAGTGATCAGGTTGTTAACCCTCCAAGTGGTAGGTTGGGTGTTTAAATTTTATCAACAATGAAGATTTGGATAATTATCTATGTAATATTCGTACTATGCAACTGTTACTAATGATTGGATTAGGATACCTGTAATAACAGTTACACCAGCATGACTGGTAGGTTATAGGGCATCTGTGCAATGTTGGAGTTATACAGAGGAATGCAAACTGACAAATCAGATGGTGCAAACACTAGATAAGTTCTTGTGGCATGTAAATTTGTTGAAATTAGGTTACAAGAAGTCCATTTGGAAAGACCTGAGTAGAGAGGTAGCTAAATCTTTGACAGCTCTACTGTAAAGGCTAGTCTGATGAAATGTATACCAAGGTCTAGTACTAGGTTGTAGTAGCTAAACAGGCAAGAACCTCTAAGTTGGAAGTCTTAGAAATACCATTAACCAAACTATCAGAATGAACCAGAGGAAAAGAATATCAGGCCAATCTGATATATCAATAAACTGATCATAGTTCTATACAGACTTTCTGAATTAGGAGTTTGGTAAAAAGATAGGAAAAAAGGCAGGAGTATACTAAAGTATCAGGGTTATGCTGTGAAATAGATGCTGGAGTCTAAGTGAACTCTACAAAAGCATAGCAGTTTAATGGTTAGCACTGACTGCAAGTGTTGGTTCTGCCATAGTAATACTTAAGTCAGCTGTAAAAATGAGTACAAAAGGCTCTGAGAGTTTATCTTAAGAATAAATTAGTCCTAAGGTTAAGATAATAATCTGGGCATATGAGTATGACCTAGTGAGTTAATACAGATTACAGATTCAGAGAGTTTAAAGTGAAGCATCCAAGCAGAGGTGTTAGATATAGCAATTGGTAGAGAACCTTTGAGCAGACTCCTTAAATAGGTAATATAAAAAAGTTATATATATAGCCAATTGTACTCTTTTCTGTAGTGGTTCATTGAATCACAATACCAATAAGTAATTAATAAAAGTCAAAAAACTAAAGAGGTCACCTTAATATCAAAAAAAAAAATAAAATAAAATATTCAATAAAAAGCAACTTTTTCTATAGATCACTTATACCAAAAAATACAAAAAAATATTTAATTATTTTTCAATATTTCACTAAGTTAACCTTACTTAACCTTTTAAGTAAAGTTGTACAGCACATATTTCTACTTCTAGGCAGCTGTGTTTTAAGTCACAATAACACTTAGATGCTAGAAAAAGTCTCAAAAATCATATTTTTGGTTTTTGTCTATTTACTTAATATTTTACTAATTAAATATATTATATTGCATATTTAAAAGTTGTAGCTTATAGGTGTGGTGATCTAGTGAAGTGGTCAGGTTGTCAACCTTTCAAGTGTTAGGTTGGGTATTCAAAACCCATCAACAATGAAAATTTGAATAATCATCTATGTAATATTCATATTATGGCAATTGTTACTAATAATTAGGTTAGAATACCTGTAATGGCAGTTGCACCAGTATGACTGGCAGGTTATAGGGCATCTGTGCAATGTTGGAGTTACATGGAGGAATGCAAACTGACAAATCAGGTGATGCAAACACTAGATAAGTCCTTGTGGCCGTGTATATTCATTGAAATTAGGTAACAAAAAGTCCATTTAGGAAGACCTGAGTAAAAAGGTTACTGGATCTTTGATGGCTCTATTGTAAAGGCTAGCTCAGTGAAATGAATACCCAGGTCTAGTACCTGGTTTTAGTAGCCAAACAGGCAAGAACCTCTGGGTTGGGAGTTTTGGAGGTATCAACAACCAGGCTACCAGAATGAACTGGAGAAAAAAAATAGCAGGCCGACATAATATACTGATGGACTGGTTATAGTCCTACACAGACTATCTGGATTAGAAGTTTGGTAAAAGGGCAGAGAAAAAGGCAGAGATATACTAAAGTACCAGGATTATGCTGTAAAGTAGATGCTAAAGTTTAAGTGAACTCTACAAGAGCATAGCAGTTTAATAGTTAGCCCTGACTGCAAGTGTTGGTTCTGCCATAGCAATACCTAGGTTAGCTGTAAAAATAGGTACAGAAGGCTCTAGGGGGTTTACCTCAAGGATAAATTAGTCATAAGGTTGAGAATGATAATCTGGGCATCTAAGATAACCAGTGATATTAATACAGGTTACAGGTTCAGAAGGTTTAAAGTAGAACACCCAAGCAGAGATATTAGGTATGACAATTGGTAAGAAACCTTCAGGTGGACTCTTTAAATAGGTAATATAGAAACGTTACATGTGTAGCCAATTGTACACTCTCCTGTAGTGGTTCATTAAACCACAATACTAATAAGTGATTAATAAAAGTCAAAAAACCAAAAAGGTCACCTTAATACCAAAAAAAAAAAAAAGTTGTAGCTTACTAAGTTAGACATTTTGCTATATATTTTGTTCAAAACAGACCAAAACTCATAGAAATACAAGCAAAAAGCAAAAACAAAAACTTGTTCTTTGCAGGTTTTTTTATTAGCAATTTTAGGAAAATTTGCTAAGATATCTAGAAATTTCACTTTTCTGATATACATTAGAATTTTCTAAACATCCAATTAGCTTACCTGAAGCTTAAACTTTTTTTCAAACTTTTCTAATTAGTCTAAAAACTTTTAAATTAACAAATATTTCAAAAAACATACTTAGAAATCTATTTTTAGAAAAAAATACTGACCTTGTCTACAACTATACTAAATACCATAGACCTTGACTATTTTTATCAGAAGTGTTTTAAAAGCTTTGGAATTGGTATCTATAAGGATACAGCATATACATCACATTCTATTTCTGCAAACAAACAATCAAATAATTGTATTTATACTGAACTTAGAAATAGTATTAAAATTAGTTATTACTTTAAAGTACCAGAATCAAGCTCTATTATTACTTGCTTCTGTGGCAAGTACTATACTCACTTTATATCAACAACTAACTAAACCTATAAACAATATGAAATAACCTCCATTATCAGAAAACCTAGAGATAAAAAAATCCTTGCAAATAATATTGCAAACTCTACCAAATTTGTTTCACTATTACCTACAGCACCTTTTCACTTACTACACACAACAATCTCTGTACCAAATATAACTTACCTATTACTTGCAAAAAAATAAACAACCAACATTACTTAGCATCTAACACTATTCTATATAATAACAAACCTTATTATAAAACCTGTATAGAAATTTAACAACTCATTCAACAATCAAGTTTCTCTCTAATATTTATTCAAAAACTTTAACAATCAATTAGATTTTATAACCCACTAGTATTTGAACTTATATTCACTACCTTCTTTACAAGTACTATTAGCAATACAAATAACATGGATATAGATAACAATACAATTAACAGCAATAATCAGCAATAACAACAACTACTACATCAACATTAATTATATTTTAATGAATAATAGAACAGCAACAGCAGCCAAACCAACAACAACAATTACAAATACAAACAAATACTACCAACAATTAATCTAAAATTAAAGCAAATTCAACATGTAATTGGTCTGCTAATTTTCCAATCTCTTATAACATAAAAGACAAATCACAACTTCAAACAAAATTTTCTCAAAAAATATTCAACTTTCTTAAATCTTATCTGTATGACTTTTATCCTAGAAAAGAAATAAAACCTAAAACTTCTAAGCAAAAAGCTTTCAAGGCCAGCTTCTACTATATTATTCATAAAATAGCAAGAGACAGATCGCAATTCCTTATTGAATTTATTCAACAAACAAATCCTAATATTGACAAAGCTATTACTATCTCATTTGATATATTGAAAAAAACTCTTAAAAAACTTATTTTTGCTTTTACTACAATCTTATTTACAAAACTTAATTATTCTAAAATCTTTGCTTCATTAGCTACTATTCTTCTATACACAAATTAAAACCAAATTCAACTTTATATTAATATTGCTCATATTTATTTATATTTCTCAAACAATTACCAAGCAATCAACTACATTAAATTTACTGAAAACTTTCAACTCCAACCTAAAAAATTCAAAAGTAATTAACTTTAACAAGGACAAGCAATACTTTATAATTCAATCTGATAGTAAATTTAATATTTACCTTGGCTTTAATATTCCAAAAATTTTTTTCTTTACAAACTTAATATTCCATCACTTGCTAATTTATTAGACCATTTAAAACAATGGTTTAAACAATTCTTTTCAATTTATAATTGACAATTTACTTAATCATTAGATAAAACCAAAGTTTTTAACTCTCTAAAATACCAAATTCAACAGCAATTCATACTTTATTTTAGAGAAACTTTACCTAGAGAAATAAAATTTTAGTAATCTAATAACCTACAAAAATGTTGAAATAAAACTATATACTAGCCAACTTTCATATACTTACTTGTAAAGAAGAAAATTGCTTTTATTTAGAAGAAATAGCAATTCAAAATAAGGAAAAAGAAACAGAAAATCCAAACTTACCTAATACAACTCCAAAGCCTCAATACCAACATAAATACTTACAACTACTAAATGATATTTTCAAAAAGTTCTTTGAAGATTTTCCAAAACAAGAAAATAAAATTTAGAAACAACCTGAAATCTATTCATCTATATTCTATAAAAATAACAAACATAAGGCATTTTTTAATAAACAAATCCCAACTATTCTAATGAACTCATAACAAAAATAGAAAAATCAGCTTGTGCAATCAACAATATTCTAACTAATTCTAAATGTCATAGCTATTATTTTTATTTACATTTTAACTTATATTAAAGTATTGCAGCACAAAACCACTATATAGACAAACTTAATAAATAACAAATAATAGAACTTCTTATTTCAAAACCTATTAGAACTAAGCTATTAGCCAGAGTTTTGACCTTCTACAACTCTTTTGACAAAAATCTTATCTATCTACAAATTAACACTTATTACTAAGAAACTGTCTATTCAAAGGCAAACAAAATATTACAAGAAAAATTCCAAATATTATACTCTATAGCTTCTTTAATTAAAGAGTCTCTCTTTTTTAAAAAGGCACCTTTTCAATAAATCTGTCTTCTACAAATCTCATTAATACAATACTACCTTGTCAAAAGATACATTTCTAGTAGTTAACAAGGAAGATAATATAAGTAAGCAGGTAGTAAAACCTATTTATATGAAGAATCAAGTTAATGATACTTAGATCAATGTACAGAGCAAACTATAGCAACTTTCATAGCTATACAAGCCAAGCTTCAAATAATGAACAACTCTGTAGAAAACAACTCAACATTCCAAGTTTCTTTTCAAACATTTTACTTTTTGCAAAAACTAACACATACTATAACAAATTTCTATTATTATATAATCTACCTATTATACATCACTATATAACATTTGAAATTCCTATTCTATTTTCAAAAACATTCTTTCAAGCATAGTTTTAAAATATCTATCAACCAAAACAAAACTAAACTACATATATATACTGATCTCTTAGATTCTACTCTTTATGAACACCATCTTATTTAGCACATGATAAATTTCCAAAATCTTAATATTTTATTTATTATTAGTTATGTACTGATAGTTGTAAAGCTGAAACAGCTATCATAATCCAAAAGCATCTTAAACCATATATTCACAAAACACTTAATCATTCTGAATATACTATTGCAATTGACTTTTTTTTCAAACATGACTTTAAATTTCACATTATATCAGTTTATTTATCTTGTAATAACCTTCAATTTAGACTTTTTATCTAAAACAACATTATACAATGAATTCAAAAAGCAAATACAAATAATATACAACCAATTGTCATAAATGACTTTAATGTTTCTAACAACTTACAGTTATTATCTATCAAACTCAAACTAATTTATTTTCTTCAATACAACAATATGTATAACTTAGCAAAACATATTATTACAAAATAGATTTTTAGCATAGCATAGTATATTATATTATTAGTAGTTGTTATATATTCATTCTTGTATTTTATGTTATATTTATTATTAGTAATTAGCATAATTATATTATAGTATATAGTAGTTAGAAAATAGAATCTTAATTGGCTGTTAAAAGTGTGATACAGATACATGATATTGGGTAACATCTATAATGTCATTATTGTCTTACAAAACTCCAAGTACCTTTACACAAGTTTCATGTATTCTAGTACAATTTACTGTATCAAATAACACAATACAAGAATCCCAAATATCCCTTTCACAATCTCCAAATATTCCTGCACAATCCCAAGTATTCCAACACAATCTTCAGGTGTCCCTACACAATTTCCAACTATCTCTGCACAGACTCAAGTATCTTGACATATGCTCCAAGTGTTTCAAATACAAATGACAAATACACATAAACATTATCCCAACTATCCTTATACAAACTCCACTTGCCTCTGCACAATCTTCACTACTCCAAGTATAGTATCAAGAGATATTACTCAAACTCTCACTATTTCTACTAGGTAAAAAGATATATAAAGAGTACCTTTTTCACTTTTCTGCCAATTCTAAGTTCCTATACTTCAACTCAAATATAATAATCTCTTAATGATAAAATGTGATATTCCTTCTCTAGAATAATTCCTACAGCCAAGTTTGTTATCATGTGTTATTAATAAAAAGTTAATCTATATACTGTTATTATCTTGAACCGTTTGTCTATTGCTGTATAGTAAAGTGAACTACTACATCTCCACCTCATATATATTTGCAATAGTCAATCACTGTATTGGGTGACCTTGTTACTTGGTTATATTATATCAAGAAGGCTGTAACCTTATAACATTTTGGTTCCTTCTGGTAGAAATATAAAGATTTTTGGACGAATCTAACAAATCTTTCCTGGTGAAAAAATGAAAAATTAGTTGATCATTGTTTTTCTTTAATATCTCTATGAATTTTTATCCTATCTTTGAAATCTCATCTTCTTTAGATTCTTGAACATTTTTTTTATATTTTGATATATAGGTTGCTTAGTAACAAAATGCTTTCCTGATCTTCTATAAATCATTAAAGTTTTAACTCCCTTCTTGTTATAAATAATTTCTTTAAAATTTTCTTTTTCCGAATATTAGTACACAAATTGTGACCCTTAATATCTTACCATCTACTTGTCTGTTTTGGATGAACTCATCTTCTTTAGATTCGTAGAAAGTCCTTTTACATTTTTCATCTAAGTATTAAGACCTATTAATTTAGTACCAACATCTTGAAAAGAAAAAAAAAAAGAAAGAAAGAAATTTTACAATAATGATTTTGAATACATTTTGTTTTTCCTTAATATCTTGATGAGTTTTGATTTTACAGAAATATAACACATATTAGCATATTCACAGAAAGATACTCTTCAAATTTTATTATACTATATCATAATATAAAAATACTTCACTGATTCATAAATCACTTCCAAAATAGTGATGACATTTTTCTATATCTATAGAATCCTTCTTGGAGATAACAAAAGAAGAAAAAAAAGAGATTCAGGATTTCTTTAAATCATTATAGAACATTAACCACTAAACCAAATTTAATGTTTTAATTATCATTGGAATCGTAGAAATCTGCTTTACAACTTTAATTAAGGACCTGAGACATGTTTACTTAATACCAACATCATATTTAGAATATTTTTGTAAAAATGTATTCTTGAACTGATTTTCCTTTACTGTGTCATAGAGATGAAAATTTTTAAAAATTTTTTCAGATCTCAAGATATTATATAATCTTTAGATATCTCATTTCCTTTTGATTCTATATTAGTTAGAGATACTAAAAGTGATGACTGTTAATCATTATATATATAAAAGATAATAATATATTGATATGAACATTCCTTATAATCTTTAGTATACTTATTTATTAAATTATTTTATAAACACAGATTTTATTTAAATTTTATTACTTGGTTTAGTTTAGAATAAGTCCTGAATGAAGATAGTTCCTAGGCCTTTCTCTCAACAAAAGACATTTTTCAAGACAATTTGTTATTTTTGAGTAAAAGTAATTGATAATATATTTCTACTTTTATAAAAATAATACTAGAAAGATTTAATTTTATTATCCAAGCTAGGAAGATTCTATCACATAATCTTGGACATTAATGTTTGGAAGGTTTAATCATGTATATATTAATAAAAAAATATAAAATTAAATTTATTTATCTTGACAAAGATCCAGATTTATTGGAATATTTATCTTGGCAAAGAACCAGATATATTGAAATATTTATCCTGGCAAAGACCCAGATGTATTGGAATATTTATCCTGGCAAAGACCCAGATGTATTGAAATATTTATTCTGGCAAAGATCCAGATA